>CAWVNZ010001478.1:0-149112 GCA_963930735.1 Dioctria linearis
ATTAATTTTTGAAAAATTTACTATAGAAAAGGCAATCCCTGGCGTATTTAAAATTTGCGACAGTAAAAAATTAATTTTTGAATAATTTATTATAGAAAAGGCAATCCCTGGCTGATTTAAAATTTGCGAGAGTAGAAAATTATTTTTTGCAAAATTTACTATAGAAAAGGCAATCCCTGGCGCAATTAAAATTTGCGACAGTATAAAATTAATTTTTGAAAAATTTTCTATATAAAAGGCAATCCCCGGCGTAATTAAAATTTCCGACAGTAAAAAATTATTTTTTGAAAAATTTACTGTAGAAAAGGCAATCCCTGGCGTAATTAAAATTTGCGACAGTAAAAAATTAATTTTTGAAAAATTTACTATAGAAAAGGCAATCCGCGTAATTAAAATTTGCTACAGTAAAAAATAATTTTTTGAAAAATTTACTGTATAAAAGGCAATCCATGGCGCAGTTAAAATTTGCGACAGTAGAAAATTATTTTTTGAAAAAATTACTATAGAAAAGGCAATCCCTGGCGCAATTAAAATTTGCGACAGTAAAAAATTAATTTTTGAATAATTTATTATAGAAAAGGCAATCCCTGGCTGATTTAAAATTTGCGAGAGTAGAAAATTATTTTTTGCAAAATTTACTATAGAAAAGGCAATCCCTGGCGCAATTAAAATTTGCGACAGTATAAAATTAATTTTTGAAAAATTTTCTATATAAAAGGCAATCCCCGGCGTAATTAAAATTTCCGACAGTAAAAAATTATTTTTTGAAAAATTTACTGTAGAAAAGGCAATCCCTGGCGTAATTAAAATTTGCGACAGTAAAAAATTAATTTTTGAAAAATTTACTATAGAAAAGGCAATCCGCGTAATTAAAATTTGCTACAGTAAAAAATAATTTTTTGAAAAATTTACTGTATAAAAGGCAATCCCTGGCGTATTTAAAATTTGCGACAGTAAAAAATTAATTTTTGAATAATTTATTATAGAAAAGGCAATCCCTGGCTGATTTAAAATTTGCGAGAGTAGAAAATTATTTTTTGCAAAATTTACTATAGAAAAGGCAATCCCTGGCGCAATTAAAATTTGCGACAGTATAAAATTAATTTTTGAAAAATTTTCTATATAAAAGGCAATCCCCGGCGTAATTAAAATTTCCGACAGTAAAAAATTATTTTTTGAAAAATTTACTGTAGAAAAGGCAATCCCTGGCGTAATTAAAATTTGCGACAATAAAAAATTATTTTTTGAAAAATTTACTGTAGAAAAGGCAATCCCTGGCGTATTTAAAATTTGCGACAGTAAAAAATTATTTCTTGAATAATTTACTATAGAAAAGGCAATCCCTGGCGTATTTAAAATTTGCGACAGTATAAAATTAAATTTTGATAAATTTACTATAGCAAAGGCAATCCGCGTAATTAAAATTTGCGACAGTAAAAAATTATTTTTTGAAAAATTTACTGTATAAAACGCAATCCAAGGCGCAATTAAAATTTGCGACAGTAGAAAATTATTTTTTGAAAAAATTACTATAGAAAAGGCAATCCCTGGCGTATTTAAAATTTGCGACAGTAAAAAATAATTTTTTGAAAAATTTACTGTAGAAAAGGCAATCCCTGGCGCAATTAAAATTTGCGACAGTAGAAAATTATTTTTTGAAAAATTTACAGTAGAAAAGGCAATCCCTGGCGTAATTAAAATTTGCGACAGTAAAAAATTAGTTTTTGAAAAATTTACTGTAGGAAAGGCAATCCGTGGCGTTATTAAAATTTGCGACAGTATAAAATTAAATTATGAAAAATTTACTGTAGAAAAGGCAATACCTGGCGCCATTAAAATTTGCGACAGTAGAAAATTATTTTTTGAAAAATTTACTATAGAAAAGGCAATCCCTGGCGGATTTAAAATTTGAGACAGTAAAAAATTATTTTTTGAATAATTTACTATAGAAAAGGCAATCCCTGGCGGATTTAAAATTTGCGACAGTAAAAAATTATTTTTTGAAAAATTTACTGTGGAAAAGGTAATCCCTGGCGCAATTAAAATTTGCGACAGTAGAAAATTAATTTTTGAAAAATTTACTGTAGAAAAGGCAATCCCTGGCGCAATTAAAATTTGCGACAGTAAAAAATTATTTTTTGATAAATTTACTATAGAAAAGGCAATCCCTGGCGCAATTAAAATTTGCGACAGTATAAAATTATTTTTTGAAAAATTTACTATAGAAAAGGCAATCCCTGGCGTATTTAAAATTTGCGACAGTAGAAAATTATTTTTTGCAAAATTTTCTATAGAAAAGGCAATCCCTGGCGCAACTAAAATTTGCGACGGTAGAAAATTAATTTTTGAAAAATTTACTGTAGAAAAGGCAATACCTGGCGCAATTAAAATTTGCGACAGTAAAAAATTAATTTTTGAAAAATTTACTATAGAAAAGGCAATCCCTGGCGTGTTTAAAATTTGCGACAGTAAAAAATTATTTTTTGAAAAATTTACTGTAGAAAAGGCAATCGCTGGCGCAATTAAAATTTGCGACAGTAGAAAATTATTTTTTGAAAAATTTACTATAGAAAAGGCAATCCCCGGCGTAATTAAAATTTGCGACAGTAAAAAATTATTTTTTGAAAAATTTACTGTAGAAAAGGCAATCCCTGGCGCAATTAAAATTTGCGACAGTATAAAATTATTTTTTGAAAAATTTACTATAGAAAAGGCAATCCCTGGCGTATTTAAAATTTGCGACAGTAGAAAATTATTTTTTGCAAAATTTTCTATAGAAAAGGCAATCCCTGCCGCAGTTAAAATTTGCGACAGTAGAAAATTAATTTTTGAAAAATTTACTGTAGAAAAGGCAATACCTGGCGCAATTAAAATTTGCGACAGTAAAAAATTAATTTTTGAAAAATTTACTATAGAAAAGGCAATCCCTTTCGTGTTTAAAATTTGCGACAGTAAAAAATTATTTTTTGAAAAATTTACTGTAGAAAAGGCAATCCCTGGCGCAATTAAAATTTGCGACAGTAGAAAATTATTTTTTGAAAAATTTACTGTAGAAAAGGCAATCCCTGGCGCAATTAAAATTTGCGACAGTAGAAAATTAATTTTTGAAAAATTTACTATAGAAAAAGCAATCCCTGGCGTATTCAAAATTTGCGACAGTAAAAAATTAATTTTTGAATAATTTATTATAGAAAAGGCAATCCCTGGCTGATTTAAAAGTTGCGAGAGTAGAAAATTATTTTTTGCAAAATTTACTACAGAAAAGGCAATCCCTGGCGCAATTAAAATTTGCGACAGTATAAAATTAATTTTTGAAAAATTTTCTATAGAAAAGGAAATCCCCGGCGTAATTAAAATTTGCGACAGTAAAAAATTATTTTTTGAAAAATTTACTGTAGAAAAGGCAATCCCTGGCGTAATTAAAATTTGCGACAATAAAAAATTATTTTTTGAAAAATTTACTGTAGAAAAGGCAATCCCTGGCGTATTTAAAATTTGCAACAGTAAAAAATTATTTCTTGAATAATTTACTATAGAAAAGGCAATCCCTGGCGTATTTAAAATTTGCGACAGTATAAAGTTAAATTTTGATAAATTTACTATAGAAAAGGCAATCCCTGGCGGAATTAAAACTTGCGACAGTAAAAAAATATTTTTTGAAAAATTTACTATAGAAACGGAAATCCCTGGCGTATTTAAAATTTGCGATAGTAAAAAATGAATTTTTGAAAAATTTACTATAGAAAAGGCAATCCGCGTAATTAAAATTTGCGACAGTAAAAAATTATTTTTTGAAAAATTTACTGTATAAAAGGCAATCCATGGCGCAATTAAAATTTGCGACAGTAGAAAATTATTTTTTGAAAAAATTAGTATAGAAAAGGCAATCCCTGGCGTATTTAAAATTTGCAACAGTAAAAAATTATTTTTTGAAAAATTTACTGTAGAAAAGGCAATCCCTGGCGCAATTAAAATTTGCGACAGTAGAAAATTATTTTTTGAAAAATTTACAGTAGAAAAGGCAATCCCTGGCGTAATTAAAATTTGCGACAGTAAAAAATTAAATTTTGAATAATTTACTGTAGAAGAGGCAATCGCTGGCGTAATTAAAATTTGCGACAGTAAAAAATTATTTTTTGAATAATTTACTATAGAAAAGGCAATCCCTGGTGGATTTAAAATTTGCGATAGTAAAAAATTAATTTTTGAAAAATTTACTATAGAAAAGGCAATACCTGGCGTAATTAAAATTTGCGACAATAAAAAATTAGTTTTTGAATAATTTACTATAGAAAAGGCAATCCCTGGCGGATTTAAAATTTGCGACAGTAAAAAATTAATTTTTGAAAAATTTACTATAGAAAAGGCAAGCCCTGGCGCAATTAAAATTTGCGACAGTATAAAATTATTTTTTGAATAATTTACTATAGAAAAGGCAATCCCTGGCGCAATTAAAATTTGCGACAGTAGAAAATTATTTTTTGAAATATTTACTGTAGAAAAGGCAATCCCTGGCGCAATTAAAATTTGCGACAGTATAAAATTAAATTTTGAAAAATTTACTATAGAAAAGGTAATCCCCGGCGTAACTAAAACTTGCTACATTATAAAATTAATTTTTGAAAAATTTACTGTAGAAAAGGCAATCCCTGGCGCAATTAAAATTTGCGACAGTATAAAATTATTTTTTGAATAATTTACTATATAAAAGGCAATCCCTGGCGCAATTAAAATTTGCGACAGTAAAAAATTATTTTTTGAATAATTTACTATAGAAAAGGCAATACCTGGCGGATTTAAAATTTGCGACTGTAAAAAATTATTTTTTGAAAAATTTACTGTAGAAAAGGCAATCCCTGGCGCAATTAAAATTTGCGACAGTAGAAAATTATTTTTTGAAAAATTTACTGTAGAAAAGGCAATCCCTGGCGTATTTAAAATTTGCGACAGTAGAAAATTATTTTTTGAAAAATTTACTGTAGAAAAGGCAATCCCTGGCGCAGTTAGAATTTGCGACAGTAAAAAATTATTTTTTGAAAAATTTACTGTAGAAAAGACAATCCCTGGCGTAATTAAAATTTGCGACAGTATAAAATTAATTTTGAAAAATTTACTGTAGAAAAGGCAATCCCTGGCGCAATTAAAACTTGCGACAGTAAAAAATTATTTTTTGAATAATTTACTATATAGAAAAGGCAATCCTTGGCGTAATTAAAATTTGCGACAGTAAAAAATTAGTTTTTGAAAAGTTTACTATAGAAAAGGCAATCCCTGGCGCAATTAAAATTTGCGACAGTAGAAAATTATTTTTTGAAAAATTTACTATATAAAGGCAATCCCTGGCGCAATTAAAATTTGCGTAAGTATAAAATTAAATTTTGAAAAATTTACTATAGAAAAGGCAATCCCCGGCGTAATTAAAACGTGCGACATTATAAAATTAATTTTTGAAAAATTTACTATAGAAAGGGCAATCCCTGGCGCAATTAAAATTTGCGACAGTATAAAATTATTTTTTGAATAATTTACTATAGAAAAGGCAATCCCTGGCGCAATTAAAATTCGCGACAGTAAAAAATTATTTTTTGAATAATTTACTATAGAAAAGGAAATCCCTGGCGGATTTAAAATTTGCGACAGTAAAAAATTATTTTTTGAAAAATTTACTGTAGAAAAGGTAATCCCTGGCGCAATTAAAATTTGCGACAGTAGAAAATTAATTTTTGAAAAATTTACTGTAGAAAAGGCAATACCTGGCGCAATTAAAATTTGCGACAGTAGAAAATTATTTTTTGAAAAATTTACTGTAGAAAAGGCAATCCCTGGCGTATTTAAAATTTGCGACAGTAAAAAATTAATTTTTGAATAATTTACTATAGAAAAGGAAATCCCTGGCTGATTTAAAATTTGCGAGAGTAGAAAATTATTTTTTGCAAAATTTACTATAGAAAAGGCAATCCCTGGCGCAATTAAAATTTGCGACAGTATAAACTTAATTTTTGAAAAATTTTCTATAGAAAAGGCAAACCCCGGCGTAATTAAAATTTGCGACAGTAAAAAATTATTTTTTGAAAAATTTACTATAGAAACGGCAATCCCTGGCGTATTTAAAATTTGCGACAGTAAAAAATTAATATTTGAAAAAATTTACTATAGAAAAGGCAATTCGCGTAATTAAAATTTGCGACAGTAAAAAATTAATTTTTGAAAAATTTACTGTATAAAAGGCAATCCATGGCGCAATTAAAATATGCGACACTAGAAAATTATTTTTTGAAAAAATTACTATGGAAAAGGCAATCCCTGGCGTATTTAAAATTTGCGACAGTAAAAAATTATTTTTTGAAAAATTTACTGTAGAAAAGGCAATCCCTGGCGCAATTAAAATTTGCGACAGTAGAAAATTATTTTTTGAAAAAATTACTATAGAAAAGGCAATCCCTGGCGTGTTTAAAATTTGCGATAGTAAAAAATTATTTTTTGAAAAATTTACTGTAGAAAAGGCAATCCCTGGCGCAATTAAAATTTGCGACAGTAGAAAATTATTTTTTGAAAAATTTACTGTAGAAAAGGCAATCCCTGGCGTATTTAAAATTTGCGACAGTAAAAAATTATTTCTTGAATAATTTACTATAGAAAAGGCAATCCCTGGCGTATTTAAAATTTGCGACAGTATAAAATTAAATTTTGATAAATTTACTATAGAAAAGGCAATCCCTGGCGCAATTAAAACTTGCGACAGTAAAAAATTATTTTTTGAAAAATTTACTATAGAAACGGCAATCCTTGGCGTATTTAAAATTTGCGACAGTAAAAAATTAATATTTGAAAAATTTACTATAGAAAAGGCAATCCGCGTAATTAAAATTTGCGACAGTAAAAAATTATTTTTTGAAAAATTTACTGTATAAAAGGCAAACCATGGCGCAATTAAAATATGCGACAGTAGAAAATTATTTTTTGAAAAATTTACTATAGAAAAGGCAATCCCTGGCGTGTTTAAAATTTGCGATAGTAAAAAATTATTTTTTGAAAAATTTACTGTAGAAAAGGCAATCCCTGGCGCAATTAAAATTTGCGACAGTAGAAAATTATTTTTTGAAAAATTTACTGTAGAATAGGCAATCCCTGGCGCAATTAAAATTTGCGACAATAGAAAATTAATTTTTGAAAAATTTACTATTGAAAAGGCAATCCCTGGCGTATTTAAAATTTGCGACAGTAAAAAATTAATTTTTGAATAATTTATTATAGAAAAGGCAATCCCTGGCTGATTTAAAATTTGCGAGAGTAGAAAATTATTTTTTGCAAAATTTACTATAGAAAAGGCAATCCCTGGCGCAATTAAAATTTGCGACAGTATAAAATTAATTTTTGAAAAATTTTCTATAGAAAAGGCAATCCCCGGCGTAATTAAAATTTGCGACAGTAAAAAATTATTTTTTGAAAAATTTACTGTAGAAAAGGCAATCCCTGGCGTAATTAAAATTTGCGACAATAAAAAATTATTTTTTGAAAAATTTACTGTAGAAAAGGCAATCCCTGGCGTATTTAAAATTTGCGACAGTAAAAAATTATTTCTTGAATAATTTACTACAGAAAAGGCAATCCCTGGCGTATTTAAAATTTGCGACAGTATAAAATTAAATTTTGATAAATTTACTATAGAAAAGGCAATCCCTGGCGCAATTAAAACTTGCGACAGTAAAAAATTATTTTTTGAAAAATTTACTATAGAAACGGCAATCCCTGGCGTATTTAAAATTTGCGACAGTAAAAAATTAATTTTTGAAAAATTTACTATAGAAAAGGCAATCCGCGTAATTAAAATTTGCGACAGTAAAAAATAATTTTTTGAAAAATTTACTGTATAAAAGCAATCCATGGCGCACTTAAAATTTGCGACAGTAGAAAATTATTTTTTGAAAAAATTACTATAGAAAAGGCAATCCCTGGCGTATTTAAAATTTGCGACAGTAAAAAATTATTTTTTGAAAATTTTACTGTAGAAAAGGCAATCCCTGGCGCAATTAAAATTTGCGACAGTAGAAAATTATTTTTTGAAAAATTTACAGTAGAAAAGGCAATCCCTGGCGTAATTAAAATTTGCGACAGTAAAAAATTAGTTTTTGAAAAATTTACTGTAGACAAGGCAATCCCTGGCGCAATTAAAATTTGCGACAGTAAAAAATTATTTTTTGAAAAATTTACTATAGAAAAGGCAATCCCTGGCGCAATTAAAATTTGCGACAGTATAAAATTATTTTTTGAAAAATTTACTATAGAAAAGGCAATCCCTGGCGTAATTAAAATTTGCGACAGTATAAAATTAAATTATGAAAAATTTACTGTAGAAAAGGCAATCCCTGGCGCCATTAAAATTTGCGACAGTAGAAAATTATTTTTTGAAAAATTTACTATAGAAAAAGCAATCCCTGGCGGATTTAAAACGTGAGACAGTAAAAAATTATTTTTTGAAAAATTTACTATAGAAAAGGTAATCCCTGGCGCAATTACAATTTGCGACAGTAAAAAATTATTTTTTTGCAAAATTTACTATAGAAAAGCAATCCCTGGCGTAATTAAAATTTGCGACAGTAAAAAATTATTTTTTGAAAAATTTACTATAGAAAAGGCAATCCCTGGCGTATTTAAAATTTGCGACAGTAAAAAATTATTTTTTGAATAAATTACTATAGAAAAGGCAATCTCTGGCGGATTTAAAATTTGCGACAGTAAAAAATTAGTTTTTGAAAAATTTACTATAGAAAAGGCAATCCCTGGCGTAATTAAAATTTGCGACAGTAAAAAATTATTTTTTGAAAAATTTACTATAGAAAAGGCAATCCCTGGCGTATTTAGAATTTGCGACAGTAAAAAATTAGTTTTTGAAAAATTTACTGTAGAAAAGGCAATCCCTGGCGCATTTAAAATTTGCGACAGTATAAAATTAAATTTTGATAAATTTACTATAGAAAAGTCAATCCCTGGCGCAATTAATACTTGGGACAGTAAAAAATTATATTTTGAAAAATTTAGTATAGAAACGGCAATCCCTGGCGTATTTAAAATTTGCGACAGTAAAAAATTAATTTTTGAAAAATTTACTATAGAAAAGGCAATCCGCGTAATTAAAATTTGCGACAGTAAAAAATTATTTTTTGAAAAATTTACTGTATAAAAGGCAATCCATGGCGCAATTAAAATTTGCGACAGTAGAAAATTATTTTTTTGAAAAAATTACTATAGAAAAGCAATCCCTGGCGTATTTAAAATTTGCGACAGTAAAAAATTATTTTTTGAAAAATTTACTGTAGAAAAGGCAATCCCTGGCGCAATTAAAATTTGCGAAAGCAGAAAATTATTTTTTGAAAAATTTACAGTAGAAAAGGCAATCCCTGGCGTATTTAAAATTTGCGACAGTAAAAAATTAGTTTTTGAAAAAATTACTGTAGAAAAGGCAATCCCTGGCGCAATTAAAATTTGCGACAGTAAAAAATTATTTTTTGAAAAATTTACTATAGAAAAGGCAATCCCTGGCGCAATTAAAATTTGCGACAGTATAAAATTATTTTTTGAAAAATTTACTTTAGAAAAGGCAATCGCTGGCGTATTTAAAATTTGCGACAGTAGAAAATTATTTTTTGCAAAATTTTCTATAGAAAAGGCAATCCCTGGCGCAATTAAAATTTGCGACAGTATAAAATTAAATTTTGAAAATTTTACTATAGAAAAGGCAATCCCTGGCGCCATTAAAATTTGCGACAGTAGAAAATTATTTTTTGAAAAATTTACTATATAAAAAAGGCAATCCCTGGCGGATTTAAAATTTGAGACAGTAAAAAATAATTTTTTGAAAAATTTACTATAGAAAAGGTAATCCCTGGCGCAATTACAATTTGCGACAGTAAAAAATTATTTTTTTGCAAAATTTACTATAGAAAAGGCAATCCCTGGCGTAATTAAAATTTGCGACAGTAAAAAATTATTTTTTGAAAAATTTACTATAGAAATGGCAATCCCTGGCGTATTTAGAATTTGCGACAGTAAAAAATTATTTTTTGAATAATTTACTATAGAAAAGGCAATCCCTGGCGGATTTAAAATTTGCGACAGTAAAAAATTAGTTTTTGAAAAATTTACTATAGAAAAGGCAATCCCTCGCGTTATTAAAATTTGCGACAGTAAAAAATTATTTTTTGAAAAATTTACTATAGAAAAGGCAATCCCTGGCGTATTTAAAATTTGCGACAGTAAAAAATTAGTTTTTGAAAAATTTACTGTAGAAAAGGCAATCCCTGGCGCAATTAAAATTTGCGACAGTAAAAAATAATTTTTTGAAAAATTTACTGTAGAAAAGGTAATCCCTGGCGCAATTAAAAATTGCGACAGTAGAAAATTATTTTTTGAAAAATTTACTATAGAAAAGGCAATCCCTGGCGCAATTAAAATTTGCGACAGTATAAAATTATTTTTTGAAAAATTTACTATAGAAAAGGCAATCCCAGGCGTATTTAAAATTTGCGACAGTAGAAAATTATTTTTTGCAAAATTTACTATAGAAAAGGCAATCCCTGGCGCAATTAAAATTTGCAACAGTATAAAATTATTTTTTGAAAAATTTACTATAGAAAAGGCAATCTCTGGCGTATTTAAAATTTGCGACAGTAGAAAATTACTTTTTGCAAAATTTACTATAGAAAAGGCAATCCCTGGCGGATTTAAAATTTGCGACAGTAAAAAATTAAATTGTGAAAAATTTACTATAGAAAAGGCAATCCCTGGCGTAATTAAAATTTGCGACAGTATAAAATTAAATTTTGAAAAATTTACTCTAGAAAAGGCAATCCCTGGCGCAATTAAAATTTGCGACAGTAGAAAATTGTTTTTTGAATAATTTACTATAGAAAAGGCAATCCCTGGCGGATTTAAAATTTGCGACAGTAAAAAATTAATTTGTGAAATATTTACTATAGAAAAGGCAATCCCTGGCGCAATTAAAATTTGCGACAGTAAAAAATTATTTTTTGAAAAATTTACTATAGAATAGGCAATCCCTGGCGTATTTAAAATTTGCGACAGTAAAAAATTAATTTTTGAAAAATTTAGTGTGGAAAAGGCAATCCCTGGCGTATTTAAAATTTGCAACAGTAGAAAATTATTTTTTGCAAAATTTTCTATAGAAAAGGCAATCGCTGGCGTATTTAAAATTTGCGACAGTAGAAAATTATTTTTTGCAAAATTTTCTATAGAAAAGGCAATCCCTGGCGCAATTAAAATTTGCGACAGTATAAAATTAAATTTTGAAAATTTTACTATAGAAAAGGCAATCCCTGGCGTTATTAAAATTTGCGACAGTATAAAATTAAATTATGAAAAATTTACTGTAGAAAAGGCAATCCCTGGCGCCATTAAAATTTGCGACAGTAGAAAATTATTTTTTGAAAAATTTACTATTTAAAAAAGGCAATCCCTGGCGGATTTAAAATTTGAGACAGTAAAAAATAATTTTTTGAAAAATTTACTATAGAAAAGGTAATCCCTGGCGCAATTACAATTTGCGACAGTAAAAAATTATTTTTTTGCAAAATTTACTAAGAAAAGGCAATCCCTGGCGTAATTAAAATTTGCGACAGTAAAAAATTATTTTTTGAAAAATTTACTATAGAAATGGCAATCCCTGGCGTATTTAGAATTTGCGACAGTAAAAAATTATTTTTTGAATAATTTACTATAGAAAAGGCAATCCCTGGCGGATTTAAAATTTGCGACAGTAAAAAATTAGTTTTTGAAAAATTTACTATAGAAAAGGCAATCCCTGGCGTTATTAAAATTTGCGACAGTAAAAAATTATTTTTTGAAAAATTTACTATAGAAAAGGCAATCCCTGGCGTATTTAAAATTTGCGACAGTAAAAAATTAGATTTTGAAAAATTTACTGTAGAAAAGGCAATCCCTGGCGCAATTAAAATTTGCGACAGTAAAAAATAATTTTTTGAAAAATTTACTGTAGAAAAGGTAATCCCTGGCGCAATTAAAAATTGCGACAGTAGAAAATTATTTTTTGAAAAATTTACTATAGAAAAGGCAATCCCTGGCGCAATTAAAATTTGCGACAGTATAAAATTATTTTTTGAAAAATTTACTATAGAAAAGGCAATCCCAGGCGTATTTAAAATTTGCGACAGTAGAAAATTATTTTTTGCAAAATTTACTATAGAAAAGGCAATCCCTGGCGCAATTAAAATTTGCAACAGTATAAAATTATTTTTTGAAAAATTTACTATAGAAAAGGCAATCTCTGGCGTATTTAAAATTTGCGACAGTAGAAAATTACTTTTTGCAAAATTTACTATAGAAAAGGCAATCCCTGGCGGATTTAAAATTTGCGACAGTAAAAAATTAAATTGTGAAAAATTTACTATAGAAAAGGCAATCCCTGGCGTAATTAAAATTTGCGACAGTATAAAATTAAATTTTGAAAAATTTACTCTAGAAAAGGCAATCCCTGGCGCAATTAAAATTTGCGACAGTAGAAAATTGTTTTTTGAATAATTTACTATAGAAAAGGCAATCCCTGGCGGATTTAAAATTTGCGACAGTAAAAAATTAATTTGTGAAATATTTACTATAGAAAAGGCAATCCCTGGCGCAATTAAAATTTGCGACAGTAAAAAATTATTTTTTGAAAAATTTACTATAGAATAGGCAATCCCTGGCGTATTTAAAATTTGCAACAGTAAAAAATTAATTTTTGAAAAATTTAGTGTAGAAAAGGCAATCCCTGGCGTAATTAAAATTTGCGACAGTAAAAAATTAGTTTTTGAAAAATTTACTATAGAAAAGGCAATCCCTGGCGCAATTAAAATTTGCGACAGTAAAAAATTATTTTTTGAAAAATTTACTATAGAATAGGCAATCCCTGGCGTATTTAAAATTTGCGAGAGTAAAAAATTAATTTTTGAAAAATTTAGTGTAGAAAAGGCAATCCCTGGCGTAATTAAAATTTGCGACAGTAAAAAATTAGTTTTTGAAAAATTTACTATAGAAAAGGCAATCCCTGGCGCAATTAAAATTTGCGACAGTAAAAAATTAGTTTGTGAAAAATTTACTATAGAAAAGGCAATCTCTGGCGCAATTAAAATTTGAGACAGTAAAAAATTAAATTTTGAAAAATTTACTGTAGAAAATGCAATCCCTGGCGCAATTAAAATTTGCGACAGTAAAAAATTATTTTGTGAATAATTTACTATAGAAAAGGCAATCCCTGGCGTATTTAAAATTTTCGACAGTAGAAAATTATTTTTTGAAAAATTTACTGTAGAAAAGGCAATCCCTAGCGCAATTAAAATTTGCGACAGTAAAAAATTATTTTTTGAATAATTTACTATAGAAAAGGCAATCCCTGGCGCAATTAAAACTTGCGACAGTAAAAAATTATTTTTTGAAAAATTTACAGTAGAAAAGGCAATCCCTGGCGTAATTAAAATTTGCGACAGTAAAAAATTAGTTTTTGAAAAATTTACTGTAGAAAAGGCAATCCCTGGCGCAATTAAAATTTGCGACAGTAAAAAATTATTTTTTCAAAAATTTACTATAGAAAAGGCAATCCCTGGCGCAATTAAAATTTGCGTCAGTATAAAATTATTTTTTGAAAAATTTACTATAGAAAAGGCAATCCCTGGCGTATTTAAAATTTGCGACAGTAGAAAATTATTTTTTGCAAAATTTTCTATGGAAAAGGCAATCCCTGGCGCAATTAAAATTTGCGACAGTATAAAATTAAATTTTGAAAATTTTACTATAGAAAAGGCAATCCCTGGCGTTATTAAAATTTGCGACAGTATAAAATTAAATTATGAAAAATTTACTGTAGAAAAGGCAATCCCTGGCGCCATTAAAATTTGCGACAGTAGAAAATTATTTTTTGAAAAATTTACTATAGAAAAAGCAATCCCTGGCGGATTTAAAATGTGAGACAGTAAAAAATTATTTTTTGAAAAATTTACTATAGAAAAGGTAATCCCTGGCGCAATTACAATTTGCGACAGTAAAAAATTATTTTTTTGCAAAATTTACTATAGAAAAGCAATCCCTGGCGTAATTACAATTTGCGACAGTAAAAAATTATTTTTGAAAAATTTACTATAGAAAAGGCAATCCCTGGCGTATTTAAAATTTGCGACAGTAAAAAATTATTTTTTGAATAAATTACTATATAAAAGGCAATCCCTGGCGGATTTAAAATTTGCGACAGTAAAAAATTAGTTTGTGAAAAATTTACTATAGAAAAGGCAATCTCTGGCGCAATTAAAATTTGAGACAGTAAAAAATTAAATTTTGAAAAATTTACTGTAGAAAATGCAATCCCTGGCGCAATTAAAATTTGCGACAGTAAAAAATTATTTTGTGAATAATTTACTATAGAAAAGGCAATCCCTGGCGTATTTAAAATTTGCGACAGTAGAAAATTATTTTTTGAAAAATTTACTGTAGAAAAGGCAATCCCTAGCGCAATTAAAATTTGCGACAGTAAAAAATTATTTTTTGAATAATTTACTATAGAAAAGGCAATCCCTGGCGCAATTAAAACTTGCGACAGTAAAAAATTATTTTTTGAAAAATTTACTATAGAAACGGCAATCCCTGGCGCATTTAAAATTTGCGACAGTAAAAAATTAATTTTTGAAAAATTTACTATAGAAAAGGCAATCCGCGTAATTAAAATTTGCGACAGTAAAAAATAATTTTTTGAAAAATTTACTGTATAAAAGCAATCCATGGCGCAATTAAAATTTGCGACAGTAGAAAATTATTTTTTGAAAAAATTACTATAGAAAAGGCAATCCCTGGCGTATTTAAAATTTGCGACAGTAAAAAATTATTTTTTGAAAATTTTACTGTAGAAAAGGCAATCCCTGGCGCAATTAAAATTTGCGACAGTAGAAAATTATTTTTTGAAAAATTTACAGTAGAAAAGGCAATCCCTGGCGTAATTAAAATTTGGGACAGTAAAAAATTAGTTTTTGAAAAATTTACTGTAGAAAAGGCAATCCCTGGCGCAATTAAAATTGCGACAGTAAAAAATTATTTTTTGAAAAATTTACTATAGAAAAGGCAATCCCTGGCGCAATTAAAATTTGCGACAGTATAAAATTATTTTTTGAAAAATTTACTATAGAAAAGGCAATCCCTGGCGTATTTAAAATTTGCGACAGTAGAAAATTATTTTTTGCAAAATTTTCTATAGAAAAGGCAATCCCTGGCGCAATTAAAATTTGCGACAGTATAAAATTAAATTTTGAAAATTTTACTATAGAAAAGGCAATCCCTGGCGTTATTAAAATTTGCGACAGTATAAAATTAAATTATGAAAAATTTACTGTAGAAAAGGCAATCCCTGGCGCCATTAAAATTTGCGACAGTAGAAAATTATTTTTTGAAAAATTTACTATAGAAAAAGCAATCCCTGGCGGATTTAAAATGTGAGACAGTAAAAAATTATTTTTTGAAAAATTTACTATAGAAAAGGTAATCCCTGGCGCAATTACAATTTGCGACAGTAAAAAATTATTTTTTTGCAAAATTTACTATAGAAAAGCAATCCCTGGCGTAATTAAAATTTGCGACAGTAAAAAATTATTTTTTGAAAAATTTACTATAGAAAAGGCAATCCCTGGCGTATTTAAAATTTGCGACAGTAAAAAATTATTTTTTGAATAAATTACTATAGAAAAGGCAATCCCTGGCGGATTTAAAATTTGCGACAGTAAAAAATTAGTTTTTGAAAAATTTACTATAGAAAAGGCAATCCCTGGCGTAATTAAAATTTGCGACAGTAAAAAATTATTTTTTGAAAAATTTACTATATAAAAGGCAATCCCTGGCGTATTTAAAATTTGCGACAGTAAAAAATTAGTTTTTGAAAAATTTACTGTAGAAAAGGCAATCCCTGGCGTATTTAAAATTTGCGACAGTATAAAATTAAATTTTGATAAATTTACTATAGAAAAGGCAATCCCTGGCGCAATTAATACTTGGGACAGTAAAAAATTATTTTTTGAAAAATTTAGTATAGAAACGGCAATCCAAGGCGTATTTAAAATTTGCGACAGTAAAAAATTAATTTTTGAAAAATTTACTATAGAAAAGGCAATCCGCGTAATTAAAATTTGCGACAGTAAAAAATTATTTTTTGAAAAATTTACTGTATAAAAGGCAATCCATGGCGCAATTAAAATTTGCGACAGTAGAAAATTATTTTTTGAAAAAATTACTATAGAAAAGGCAATCCCTGGCGTATTTAAAATTTGCGACAGTAAAAAATTATTTTTTGAAAAATTTACTGTAGAAAAGGGCAATCCCTGGCGCAATTAAAATTTGCGACAGTAGAAAATTATTTTTTGAAAAATTTACAGTAGAAAAGGCAATCCCTGGCGTATTTAAAATTTGCGACAGTAAAAAATTAGTTTTTGAAAAAATTACTGTAGAAAAGGCAATCCCTGGCGCAATTAAAATTTGCGACAGTAAAAAATTATTTTTTGAAAAATTTACTATAGAAAAGGCAATCCCTGGCGCAATTAAAATTTGCGACAGTATAAAATTATTTTTTGAAAAATTTACTTTAGAAAAGGCAATCGCTGGCGTATTTAAAATTTGCGACAGTAGAAAATTATTTTTTGCAAAATTTTTTATAGAAAAGGCAATCCCTGGCGCAATTAAAATTTGCGACAGTATAAAATTAAATTTTGAAAAATTTTACTATAGAAAAGGCAATCCCTGGCGTTATTAAAATTTGCGACAGTATAAAATTAAATTATGAAAAATTTACTGTAGAAAAGGCAATCCCTGGCGCCATTAAAATTTGCGACAGTAGAAAATTATTTTTTGAAAAATTTACTATATAAAAAAGGCAATCCCTGGCGGATTTAAAATTTGAGACAGTAAAAAATAATTTTTTGAAAAATTTACTATAGAAAAGGTAATCCCTGGCGCAATTACAATTTGCGACAGTAAAAAATTATTTTTTTGCAAAATTTACTATAGAAAAGGGCAATCCCTGGCGTAATTAAAATTTGCGACAGTAAAAAATTATTTTTTGAAAAATTTACTATAGAAATGGCAATCCCTGGCGTATTTAGAATTTGCGACAGTAAAAAATTATTTTTTGAATAATTTACTATAGAAAAGCAATCCCTGGCGGATTTAAAATTTGCGACAGTAAAAAAATTAGTTTTTGAAAAATTTACTATAGAAAAGGCAATCCCTGGCGTTATTAAAATTTGCGACAGTAAAAAAATTATTTTTTGAAAAATTTACTATAGAAAAGGCAATCCCTGGCGTATTTAAAATTTGCGACAGTAAAAAATTAGTTTTTGAAAAATTTACTGTAGAAAAGGGCAATCCCTGGCGCAATTAAAATTTGCGACAGTAAAAAATAATTTTTTGAAAAATTTACTGTAGAAATGGTAATCCCTGGCGCAATTAAAATTTGCGACAGTAGAAAATTATTTTTTGAAAAATTTACTATAGAAAAGGCAATCCCAGGCGTATTTAAAATTTGCGACAGTAGAAAATTATTTTTTGCAAAATTTACTATAGAAAAGGCAATCCCTGGCGCAATTAAAATTTGCAACAGTATAAAATTATTTTTTGAAAAATTTACTATAGAAAAGGCAATCTCTGGCGTATCTAAAATTTGCGACAGTAGAAAATTACTTTTTGCAAAATTTACTATAGAAAAGGCAATCCCTGGCGGATTTAAAATTTGCGACAGTAAAAAATTAAATTGTGAAAAATTTACTATAGAAAAGGCAATCCCTGGCGTAATTAAAATTTGCGACAGTATAAAATTAAATTTTGAAAAATTTACTCTAGAAAAGGCAATCCCTGGCGCAATTAAAATTTGCGACAGTAGAAAATTGTTTTTTGAATAATTTCCTATAGAAAAGGCAATCCCTGGCGGATTTAAAATTTGCGACAGTAAAAAATTAATTTGTGAAATATTTACTATAGAAAAGGCAATCCCTGGCGCAATTAAAATTTGCGACAGTAAAAAATTATTTTTTGAAAAATTTACTATAGAATAGGCAATCCCTGGCGAATTTAAAATTTGCGACAGTAAAAAATTAATTTTTGAAAAATTTAGTGTAGAAAAGGCAATCCCTGGCGCAATTAAAATTTGCGACAGTAAAAAATTAGTTTTTGAAAAATTTACTATAGAAAAGGCAATCCCTGGCGCAATTAAAATTTGCGACAGTAAAAAATTAGTTTGTGAAAAATTTACTATAGAAAAGGCAATCTCTGGCGCAGTTAAAATTTGAGACAGTAAAAAATTAAATTTTGAAAAATTTACTGTAGAAAATGCAATCCCTGGCGCAATTAAAATTTGCGACAGTAAAAAATTATTTTGTGAATAATTTACTATAGAAAAGGCAATCCCTGGCGTATTTAAAATTTGCGACAGTAGAAAATTATTTTTTGAAAAATTTACTGTAGAAAAGGCAATCCCTAGCGCAATTAAAATTTGCGACAGTAGAAAATTATTTTTTGAATAATTTACTATAGAAAAGGCAATCCCTGGCGGATTTAAAATTTGCGACAGTAAAAAATTATTTTTTGAATAATTTACTATAGAAAAGGCAATCCCTGGCGGATTTAAAATTTGCGACAGTAAAAAATTTATTTTTGAAAAATTTACTATAGAAAAGGAAATCCCTGGCGTAATTAAAATTTGCGACAGTAAAAGATAATTTTTTGAAACATTTACTGTAGAAAAGGCAATCCCTGGGCAATTAAAATTTGCGACAGTAGAAAATTATTTTTTGAAAAATTTACTGTAGAAAAGGCAATGCCTGGCGCAATTAAAATTTGCGACAGTAGAAAATTATTTTTTAAAAAATTTACTGTAGAAAAGGCAATTCCTGGCGTAATTAAAATTTGCGACAGTAAAAAATTAGTTTTTGAATAATTTACTATAGAAAAGGCAATCCCTGGCGGATTTAAAATTTCCGACAGTAAAAAAATTATTTGTGAAAAATTTACTATTGAAAAGGCAATCCTTGGCGCAATTAAAATTTGCGACAGTAAAAAATATTTTTTTGAAAAATTTACTGTAGAAAAGGCAATCCCTGGCGCAATTCAAATTTGCGACATTAGAAAATTATTTTTTGAAAAATTTATTGTAGAAAAGGCAATCCCTGGCGTAATTAAAATTTGCGACAGTAAAAAATTAATTTTTGAAAAATTTACTATAGAAAAGGCAATCCCTGGCGCAATTAAAATTTGCGACGGTAAAAAATTAATTTTTGAAAAATTTACTATAGAAAAGGCAATCCCTGGCGCAATTAAAATTTGCGACAGTAAAAAATTATTTTTTGCAAAATTTACTGTAGAAAAGGCAATCCCTGGCGTAATTAAAATTTGCGACAGTAAAAAATTATTTTTTGCAAAATTTACTATAGAAAAGGCAATCCCTGGCGTATTTAAAATTTGCGACAGTAAAAAATTAATTTTTGAAAACTTTACTGTAGAAAAGGCAATCCCTGGCGTAATTAAAATTTGCGACAGTAAAAAATAATTTTTTGAAAAATTTACTGTAGAAAAGGCAATCCCTGGCGTAATTAAAATTTGGGACAGTATAAAATTAAATTTTGAAAAATTTACTATAAAAAAGCAATCCCTGGCTTAATTAAAATTTGCGACAGTATAAAATTAAATTTTGAAAAATTTACTGTAGAAAAGGCAATTCCTGGCGCAGTTAAAATTTACGACAGAAGAAAATTATTTTTTGAAAAATTTACTGTAGAAAAGGCAATACCTGGCGCAATTAAAATTTGCGACAGTAAAAAAATTAGTTTTTGAATAATTTACTATTGAAAAGGCAATCCCTGGCGGATTTAAAATTTCCGACAGTAAAAAATTAATTTGTGAAAAATTTACTATTGAAAAGGCAATCCCTGGCGCAATTAAAATTTGCGACAGTAAAAAATATTTTTTTGAAAAATTTACTGTAGAAAAGGCAATCCCTGGCGCAATTAAAATTTGCGACAGTATAAAATTAAATTTTGAAAATTTTACTATAGAAAAGGCAATCCCTGGCGTTATTAAAATTTGTGACAGTATAAAATTAAATTATGAAAAATTTACCGTAGAAAAGTCAATCCCTGGCGCCATTAAAATTTGCGACATTAGAAAATTATTTTTTGAAAAATTTACTATATAAAAAAGGCAATCCCTGGCGGATTTAAAATTTGAGACAGTAAAAAATTATTTTTTGAAAAATTTTACTATAGAAAAGGTAATCCCTGGCGCAATTACAATTTGCGACAGTAAAAAAATTATTTTTTTGCAAAATTTACTATAGAAAAGGCAATCCCTGGCGTAATTAAAATTTGCGACAGTAAAAAATTATTTTTTGAAAAAATTACTATAGAAATGGCAATCCCTGGCGTATTTAGAATTTGCGACAGTAAAAAATTATTTTTTGAATAATTTACTATAGAAAAGGCAATCCCTGGCGGATTTAAAATTTGCGACAGTAAAAAATTAGTTTTTGAAAAATTTACTATAGAAAAGGCAATCCCTGGCGTAATTAAAATTTGCGACAGTAAAAAATTATTTTTTGAAAAATTTACTATAGAAAAGGCAATCCCTGGCGTATTTAAAATTTGCGACAGTAAAAAATTAATTTTTGAAAAATTTACTGTAGAAAAGGCAATTCCTGGCGCAATTAAAATTTGCGACAGTAAAAGATAATTTTTTGAAAAATTTACTGTAGAAAAGGCAATCCCTGGCGCAATTAAAATTTGCGACAATAGAAAATTATTTTTTGAAAAATTTACTGTAGAAAAGGCAATGCCTAGCGCAATTAAAATTTGCGACAGTAGAAAATTATTTTTTAAAAAATTTACTGTAGAAAAGGCAATCCCTGGCGCAATTAAAATTTGCGACAGTAAAAAATTATTTTTTGAATAATTTACTATAGAAAAGGCAATCCCTGGCGGATTTAAAATTTCCGACAGTAAAAAATTTATTTGTGAAAAATTTACTATTGAAAAGGCAATCCTTGGCGCAATTAAAATTTGCGACAGTAAAAAATATTTTTTTGAAAAATTTACTGTAGAAAAAGGCAATCCCTGGCGTAATTAAAATTTGGGACAGTATAAAAATTAAATTTTGAAAAATTTACTATATAAAAGGCAATCCCTGGCTTAATTAAAATTTGCGACAGTATAAAATTAAATTTTGAAAAATTTACTGTAGAAAAGGCAATTCCTGGCGCAATTAAAATTTACGACAGTAGAAAATTATTTTTTGAAAAAATTTACTGTAGAAAAGGCAATACCTGGCGCAATTAAAATTTGCGACAGTAAAAAATTAGTTTTTGAATAATTTACTATAGAAAAGGCAATCCCTGGCGGATTTAAAATTTCCGACAGTAAAAAATTAATTTGTGAAAAATTAACTATTGAAAAGGCAATCCCCTGGCGCAATTAAAATTTGCGACAGTAAAAAATATTTTTTGAAAAATTTACTGTAGAAAAGGCAATCCCTGGCGCAATTAAAATTTGCGACAGTATAAAATTAAATTTTGAAAATTTTACTATAGAAAAGGCAATCCCTGGCGTTATTAAAATTTGCGACAGTATAAAATTAAATTATGAAAAATTTACCGTAGAAAAGGCAATCCCTGGCGCCATTAAAATTTGCGACATTAGAAAATTATTTTTTGAAAAATTTACTATATAAAAAAGGCAATCCCTGGCGGATTTAAAATTTGAGACAGTAAAAAATTATTTTTTGAAAAATTTACTATAGAAAAGGTAATCCCTGGCGCAATTACAATTTGCGACAGTAAAAAATTATTTTTTTGCAAAATTTACTATAGAAAAGGCAATCCCTGGCGTAATTAAAATTTTCGACAGTAAAAAATTATTTTTTTGAAAAAATTACTATAGAAATGGCAATTCCCTGGCGTATTTAGAATTTGCGACAGTAAAAAATTATTTTTTGAATAATTTACTATAGAAAAGGCAATCCCTGGCGGATTTAAAATTTGCGACAGTAAAAAATTAGTTTTTGAAAAATTTACTATAGAAAAGGCAATCCCTGGCGTAATTAAAATTTGCGACAGTAAAAAATTATTTTTTGAAAAATTTACTATAGAAAAGGCAATCCCTGGCGTATTTAAAATTTGCGACAGTAAAAAATTAGTTTTTGAAAAATTTACTGTAGAAAAGGCAATCCCTGGCGCAATTAAAATTTGCGACAGTAAAAGATAATTTTTTGAAAAATTTACTGTAGAAAAGGCAATCCCTGGCGCAATTGAAATTTGCGACAGTAGAAAATTATTTTTTGAAAAATTTACTGTAGAAAAGGCAATGCCTGGCGCAATTAAAATTTGCGACAGTAGAAAATTATTTTTTAAAAAATTTACTGTAGAAAAGGCAATCCCTGGCGCAATTAAAATTTGCGACAGTAAAAAATTAGTTTTTGAATAATTTACTATAGAAAAGGCAATCCCTGGCGGATTTAAAATTTCCGACAGTAAAAAATTTATTTGTGAAAAATTTACTATTGAAAAGGCAATCCTTGGCGCAATTAAAATTTGCGACAGTAAAAAATATTTTTTTTAAAAATTTACTGTAGAAAAGGCAATCACTGGCGCAATTCAAATTTGCGACATTAGAAAATTATTTTTTGAAAATTTACTGTAGAAAAGGCAATCCCTGGCGTAATTAAAATTTGCGACAGTAAAAAATTAATTTTTGAAAAATTTACTATAGAAAAGGCAATCCCTGGCGCAATTAAAATTTGCGACGGTAAAAAATTAATTTTTTGAAAAATTTACTATAGAAAAGGCAATCCCTGGCGTATTTAAAATTTGCGACAGTAAAAAATTAATTTTTGAAAAACTTTACTGTAGAAAAGGCAATCCCTGGCGTAATTAAAATTTGCGACAGTAAAAAATAATTTTTTGAAAAATTTACGGTAGAAAAGGCGTAATTAAAATTTGGGACAGTATAAAATTAAATTTTGAAAAATTTACTATATAAAAAGCAATCCCTGGCTTAATTAAAATTTGCGACAGTATAAAATTAAATTTTGAAAAATTTACTGTAGAAAAGGCAATCCCTGGCGCAATTAAAATTTGCGACAGTAAAAAATTATTTTTTGCAAAATTTACTGTAGAAAAAGGCAATCCCTGGCGTAATTAAAATTTGGGACAGTATAAAATTAAATTTTGAAAAATTTACTATATAAAAGGCAATCCCTGGCTTAATTAAAATTTGCGACAGTATAAAATTAAATTTTGAAAAATTTACTGTAGAAAAGGCAATTCCTGGCGCAATTAAAATTTACGACAGTAGAAAATTATTTTTTGAAAAATTTACTGTAGAAAAGGCAATACCTGGCGCAATTAAAATTTGCGACAGTAAAAAATTAGTTTTTGAATAATTTACTATATAAAAGGCAATCCCTGGCGGATTTAAAATTTCCGACAGTAAAAAATTAATTTGTGAAAAATTTACTATTGAAAAGGCAATCCCTGGCGCAATTAAAATTTGCGACAGTAAAAAATATTTTTTTGAAAAATTTACTGTAGAAAAGGCAATCCCTGGCGCAATTAAAATTTGCGACAGTATAAAATTAAATTTTGAAAATTTTACTATAGAAAAGGCAATCCCTGGCGTTATTAAAATTTGCGACAGTATAAAATTAAATTATGAAAAATTTACCGTAGAAAAGGCAATCCCTGGCGCCATTAAAATTTGCGACATTAGAAAATTATTTTTTGAAAAATTTACTATGATAAAAAAGGGCAATCCCTGGCGGATTTAAAATTTGAGACAGTAAAAAATTATTTTTTGAAAAATTTTACTATAGAAAAGGTAATCCCTGGCGCAATTACAATTTGCGACAGTAAAAAATTATTTTTTTTGCAAAATTTACTATAGCAAAGGCAATCCCTGGCGTAATTAAAATTTGCGACAGTAAAAAATTATTTTTTGAAAAAATTACTATAGAAATGGCAATCCCTGGCGTATTTAGAATTTGCGACAGTAAAAAATTATTTTTTGAATAATTTACTATAGAAAAGGCAATCCCTGGCGGATTTAAAATTTGCGACAGTAAAAAATTAGTTTTTGAAAAATTTACTATAGAAAAGGCAATCCCTGGCGTAATTAAAATTTGCGACAGTAAAAAATTATTTTTTGAAAAATTTACTATAGAAAAGGCAATCCCTGGCGTATTTAAAATTTGCGACAGTAAAAAATTAGTTTTTGAAAAATTTACTGTAGAAAAGGCAATCCCTGGCGCAATTAAAATTTGCGACAGTAAAAGATAATTTTTTGAAAAATTTACTGTAGAAAAGGCAATCCCTGGCGCAATTGAAATTTGCGACAGTAGAAAATTATTTTTTGAAAAATTTACTGTAGAAAAGGCAATGCCTGGCGCAATTAAAATTTGCGACAGTAGAAAATTATTTTTTAAAAAATTACTGTAGAAAAGGCAATCCCTGGCGCAATTAAAATTTGCGACAGTAAAAAATTAGTTTTTGAATAATTTACTATAGAAAAGGCAATCCCTGGCGGATTTAAAATTTCCGACAGTAAAAAATTTATTTGTGAAAAATTTACTATTGAAAAGGCAATCCTTGGCGCAATTAAAATTTGCGACAGTAAAAAATATTTTTTTTTAAAAATTTACTGTAGAAAAGGCAATCCCTGGCGCAATTCAAATTTGCGACATTAGAAAATTATTTTTTTGAAAAATTTACTGTAGAAAAGGCAATCCCTGGCGTAATTAAAATTTGCGACAGTAAAAAATTAATTTTTGAAAAATTTACTATAGAAAAGGCAATCCCTGGCGCAATTAAAATTTGCGACGGTAAAAAATTAATTTTTGAAAAATTTACTATAGAAAAGGCAATCCCTGGCGCAATTAAAATTTGCGACAGTAAAAAATTATTTTTTGCAAAAATTTACTGTAGAAAAGGCAATCCCTGGCGTAATTAAAATTTGCGACAGTAAAAAATTATTTTTTGCAAAATTTACTATAGAAAAGGCAATCCCTGGCGTATTTAAAATTTGCGACAGTAAAAAATTAATTTTTGAAAACTTTACTGTAGAAAAGGCAATCCCTGGCGTAATTAAAATTTGCGACAGTAAAAAATAATTTTTTGAAAAATTTACGGTAGAAAAGGCGTAATTAAAATTTGGGACAGTATAAAAATTAAATTTTGAAAAATTTACTATATAAAAGCAATCCCTGGCTTAATTAAAATTTGCGACAGTATAAAATTAAATTTTGAAAAATTTACTGTAGAAAAGGCAATCCCTGGCGCAATTAAAATTTGCGACAGTAAAAGATAATTTTTGAGAAATTTACTGTAGAAAAGGCAATCCTGGCACAATTAAAATTTGCGACAGTAGAAAATTATTTTTTGAAAAATTTACTGTAGAAAAGGCAATGCCTGGCGCAATTAAAATTTGCGACAGTAGAAAATTATTTTTTAAAAAATTTACTGTAGAAAAGGCAATCCCTGGCGCAATTAAAATTTGCGACAGTAAAAAATTAGTTTTTGAATAATTTACTATAGGAAAGGCAATCCCTGGCGGATTTAAAATTTCCGAGAGTAAAAAATTTATTTGTGAAAAATTTACTATTGAAAAGGCAATCCTTGGCGCAATTAAAATTTGCGACAGTAAAAAATATTTTTTTGAAAAATTTACTGTAGAAAAGGCAATCCCTGGCGCAATTCAAATTTGCGACATTAGAAAATTATTTTTTGAAAAATTTACTGTAGAAAAGGCACTCCCTGGCGTAATTAAAATTTGCGACAGTAAAAATTTAATTTTTGAAAAATTTACTATAGAAAAGGCAATACCTGGCGCAATTAAAATTTGCGACGGTAAAAAATTAATTTTTGAAAAATTTACTATAGAAAAGGCAATCCCTGGCGCAATTAAAATTTGCGACAGTAAAAAATTATTTTTTGCAAAATTTACTGTAGAAAAGGCAATCCCTGGCGTAATTAAAATTTGCGACAGTAAAAAATTATTTTTTTGCAAAATTTACTATAGAAAAGGCAATCCCTGGCGTATTTAAAATTTGCGACAGTAAAAAATTAATTTTGAAAACTTTACTGTAGAAAAGGCAATCCCTGGCGTAATTAAAATTTGCGACAGTAAAAAATAATTTTTTGAAAAATTTACTGTAGAAAAGGCAATCCCTGGCGTAATTAAAATTTGGGACAGTATAAAATTAAATTTTGAAAATTTTACTATATAAAAGGCAATCCCTGGCTTAATTAAAATTTGCGACAGTATAAAATTAAATTTTGAAAAATTTACTGTAGAAAAGGCAATTCCTGGCGCAATTAAAATTTACGACAGTAGAAAATTATTTTTTGAAAAATTTACTGTAGAAAAGGCAATACCTGGCGCAATTAAAATTTGCGACAGTAAAAAATTAGTTTTTGAATAATTTACTATAGAAAAGGCAATCCCTGGCGGATTTAAAATTTCCGACAGTAAAAAATTAATTTGTGAAAAATTTACTATTGAAAAGGCAATCCCTGGCGCAATTAAAATTTGCGACAGTAAAAAATATTTTTTTGAAAAATTTACTGTAGAAAAGGCAATCCCTGGCGCAATTAAAATTTGCGACAGTATAAAATTAAATTTTGAAAATTTTACTATAGAAAAGGCAATCCCTGGCGTTATTAAAATTTGCGACAGTATAAAATTAAATTATGAAAATTTTACCGTAGAAAAGGCAATCCCTGGCGCCATTAAAATTTGCGACATTAGAAAATTATTTTTTGAAAAATTTACTATATAAAAAAGGCAATCCCTGGCGGATTTAAAATTTGAGACAGTAAAAAATTATTTTTTGAAAAATTTACTATAGAAAAGGTAATCCCTGCCGCAATTACAATTTGCGACAGTAAAAAATTTTTTTTTTGCAAAATTTACTATAGAAAAGGCAATCCCTGGCGTAATTAAAATTTGCGACAGTAAAAAATTATTTTTTGAAAAAATTACTATAGAAATGCGCAATCCCTGGCGTATTTAGAATTTGCGACAGTAAAACATTATTTTTTGAATAATTTACTATAGAAGAGGCAATCCCTGGCGGATTTAAAATTTGCGACAGTAAAAAATTAGTTTTTGAAAAATTTACTATAGAAAAGGCAAACCTTGGCGTAATTAAAATTTGCGACAGTAAAAAATTATTTTTTGAAAAATTTACTATAGAAAAGGCAATCCCTGGCGTATTTAAATTTGCGACAGTAAAAAATTAGTTTTTGAAAAATTTACTGTAGAAAAGGCAATCCCTGGCGCAATTAAAATTTGCGACAGTAAAAAATAATTTTTTGAAAAATTTACTGTAGAAAAGGTAATCCCTGGCGCAGTTAAAATTTGCGACAGTAGAAAATTATTTTTTGAAAAATTTACTATAGAAAAGGCAATCCCTGGCGCAATTAAAATTTGCGACAGTATAAAAATTATTTTTTGAAAAATTTACTATAGAAAAGGCAATCCCAGGCGTATTTAAAATTTGCGACAGTAGAAAATTATTTTTTGCAAAATTTACTATAGAAAAGGCAATCCCTGGCGCAATTAAAATTTGCAACAGTATAAAATTATTTTTTGAAAAATTTACTATAGAAATGGCAATCTCTGGCGTATTTAAAATTTGCGACAGTAGAAAATTACTTTTTGCAAAATTTACTATAGAAAAGGCAATCCCTGGCGGATTTAAAATTTGCGACAGTAAAAAATTAAATTGTGAAAAATTTACTATAGAAAATGCAATCCCTGGCGTAATTAAAATTTGCGACAGTATAAAATTAAATTTTGAAAAATTTACTCTAGAAAAGGCAATCCCTGGCGCAATTAAAATTTGCGACAGTAGAAAATTGTTTTTTGAATAATTTACTATAGAAAAGGCAATCCCTGGCGGATTTAAAATTTGCGACAGTAAAAAATTAATTTGTGAAATATTTACTATAGAAAAGGCAATCCCTGGCGCAATTAAAATTTGCGACAATAAAAAATTATTTTTTGAAAAATTTACTATAGAAAAGGCAATCCCTGGCGTATTTAAAATTTGCGACAGTAAAAAATTAATTTTTGAAAAATTTAGTGTAGAAAAGGCAATCCCTGGCGTAATTAAAATTTGCGACATTAAAAAATTAGTTTTTGAAAAATTTACTATAGAAAAGGCAATCCCTGGCGCAATTAAAATTTGCGACAGTAAAAAATTAGTTTGTGAAAAATTTACTATAGAAAAAGCAATCTCTGGCGCAATTAAAATTTGAGACAGTAAAAAATTAAATTTTGAAAAATTTACTGTAGAAAATGCAATCCCTGGCGCAATTAAAATTTTCGACAGTAAAAAATTATTTTGTGAATAATTTACTACAGAAAAAGGCAATCCCTGGCGTATTTAAAATTTGCGACAGTAGAAAATTATTTTTTGAAAAATTTACTGTAGAAAAGGCAATCCCTAGCGCAATTAAAATTTGCGACAGTAAAAAAATTATTTTTTGAATAATTTACTATAGAAAAGGCAATCCCTGGCGGATTTAAAATTTGCGACAGTAAAAAATTATTTTTTGAATAATTTACTATAGAAAAGGCAATCCCTGGCGGATTTAAAATTTGCGACAGTAAAAAATTTATTTTTGAAAAATTTACTATAGAAAAGGAAATCCCTGGCGTAATTAAAATTTGCGACAGTAAAAAATAATTTTTTGAAAAATTTACTGTAGAAAAGGCAATTCCTGGCGCAATTAAAATTTGCGACAGTAGAAAATTATTTTTTGAAAAATTTACTGTAGAAAAGGCAATGCTTGGGCGCAATTAAAATTTGCGACAGTAGAAAATTATTTTTTGAAAAATTTACTGTAGAAAAGGCAATCCCTGGCGCAATTAAAATTTTGCGACAGTAAAAAATTAGTTTTTGAATAATTTACTATAGAAAAGGCAATCCCTGGCGGATTTAAAATTTCCGACAGTAAAAAATTAATTTGTGAAAAATTTACTATAGAAAAGGCAATCCCTGGCGCAATAAAATTTGCGACAGTAAAAAATTATTTTTTGCAAAATTTACTGTAGAAAAGGCAATCCCTGGCGTTATTAAAATTTGCGACAGTAAAAAATTATTTTTTGCAAAATTTACTATAGAAAAGGCAATCCCTGGCGTATTTAAAATTTGCGACAGTAAAAAATTAATTTTTGAAAACTTTACTGTAGAAAAGGCAATCCCTGGCGTAATTAAAATTTGCGACAGTAAAAAATAATTTTTTGAAAAATTTACTGTAGAAAAGGCAATCCCTGGCGTAAGTAAAATTTGGGACAGTATAAAATTAAATTTTGAAAAATTTACTATATAAAAGGCAATCCCTGGCTTAATTACAATTTGCGACAGTATAAAATTAAATTTTGAAAAATTTACTGTGGAAAAGGCAATTCCTGGCGCAATTACAATTTACGACAGTAGAAAATTGTTTTTTGAAAAATTTACTATAGAAAAGGCAATCCCTGGCGGATTTAAAATTTGCGACAGTAAAAAATTAATTTGTGAGAAATTTACTATAGAAAAGGCAATCCCTGGCGTAATTAAAATTTGCGACAGTATAAAATTAAATTTTGAAAAATTTACTGTAGAAAAGGCAAACCCTGGCGCAATTAAAATTTGTAGAAAATTATTTTTTGAATAATTTACTATAGAAAAGGCAATCCCTGGCGGATTTAAAATTTGCGACAGTAAAAAATTATTTTTTGAATAATTTACTATAGAAAAGGCAATTCCTGGCGGATTTAAAATTTGCGACAGTAAAAAATTAATTTTTGAAAAATTTACTATAGAAAAGGCAATCCCTGGCGTAATTAAAATTTGCGACAGTAAAAAATTATTTTTGAAAAATTTACTACAGAAAAGGCAATCCCTGTCGTATTTAAAATTTGCGACAGTAAAAAATTATTTTTTGAATAATTTACTATAGAAAAGGCAATCCCTGGCGCAATTAAAATTTGCGACAGTAAAAAATTATTTTTGAAAAATTTACTATGGAAAAGGCAATCTCTGGCGAATTTAAAATTTGCGACAGTAGAAAATTATTTTTTGAAAAATTTACTGTAGAAAAGGCCATCCCTGGCGCAATTAAAATTTGCGACAGTAAAAAATTATTTTTTGAATAATTTACTATAGAAAAGGCAATCCCTGGCGCAATTAAAATTTGCGACAGTAGAAAATTATTTTTTGAAAAATTTACTATAGAAAAGGCAATCCCTGGCGCAATTAAACTTTGCGACAGTAAAAAATTATTTTTTGAAAAATTTACTGTAGAAAAGGCAATCCCTGGCGCAATTAAAATTTGCGACAGTAGAAAATTATTTTTTGAAAAATTTAGTGTAGAAAAGGCAATCCCTGGCGTAATTAAAATTTGCGACAGTAAAAAATTATTTTGGAAAAATTTACTGTAGAAAAGGTAATCCCTGGCGCAATTAAAATTTGCGACAGTAAAAAATTAATTTGTGAAAAATTTACTATAGAAAAGGCAATCCCTGGCGCAATTAAACTTTGCGACAGTAAAAAATTAAATTTTGAAAAATTTACTGTAGAAAGGCAATCCCTGGCGCAATTAAAATTTGCGACAGTAGAAAATTATTTTTTGAAAAATTTACTGTAGAAAAGGCAATCCCTGGCGTAATTAAAATTTGCGACAGTAAAAAATTATTTTTTGCAAAATTTACTATAGAAAAGGCAATCCCTGGCGTAATTAAAATTTGCGACAGTAAAAAATTATTTTTTGCAAAACTTACTATAGAAAAGGCAATCCCTGGCGAATTTAAAATTTGCGACAGTAGAAAATTATTTTTTGAAAAATTTACTGTAGAAAAGGCCATCCCTGGCGCAATTAAAATTTGCGACAGTAAAAAATTATTTTTTGAATAATTTACTATAGAAAAGGCAATCCCTGGCGGATTTAAAATTTGAGACAGTAAAAAATTATTTTTTGAATTATTTACTATAGAAAAGGCAATCCCTGGCGAATTTAAAATTTGCGACAGTAGAAATTATTTTTTGAAAAATTTACTGTAGAAAAGGCAATCCCTGGCGCAATTAAAATTTGCGACAGTAAAAAATTATTTTTTGAATAATTTACTATAGAAAAGGCAATCCCTGGCGTATTTAAAATTTGCGACAGTAGAAAATTATTTTTTGAAAAATTTACTGTAGAAAAGGCAATCCCTAGCGCAATTAAAATTTGCGACAGTAAAAAATTATTTTTTGAATAATTTACTATAGAAAAGGCAATCCCTGGCGGATTTAAAATTTGCGACAGTAAAAAATTATTTTTTGAATAATTTACTATAGAAAAGGCAATCCCTGGCGGATTTAAAATTTGCGACAGTAAAAAATTTATTTTTGAAAAATTTACTATAGAAAAGGAAATCCCTGGCGTAATTAAAATTTGCGACAGTAAAAAATAATTTTTTGAAAAATTTACTGTAGAAAAGGCAATTACTGGCGCAATTAAAATTTGCGACAGTAGAAAATTATTTTTTGAAAAATTTACTGTAGAAAAGGCAATGCCTGGCGCAATTAAAATTTGCGACAGTAGAAAATTGTTTTTTGAAAAATTTACTGTAGAAAAGGCAATCCCTGGCGCAATTAAAATTTGCGACAGTAAAAAATTAGTTTTTGAATAATTTACTATAGAAAAGGCAATCCCTGGCGAATTTAAAATTTGCGACAGTAGAAAATTATTTTTTGAAAAATTTACTGTAGAAAAGGCAATCCCTGGCGCAATTAAAATTTGCGACAGTAAAAAATTATTTTTTCAATAATTTACTATAGAAAAGGCAATCCCTGGCGTATTTAAAATTTGCGACAGTAGAAAATTATTTTTTGAAAAATTTACTGTAGAAAAGGCAATCCCTAGCGCAATTAAAATTTGCGACAGTAAAAAATTATTTTTTGAATAATTTACTATAGAAAAGGCAATCCCTGGCGTAATTAAAATTTGCGACAGTAAAAAATTATTTTTTGAAAAATTTACTATAGAAAAGGCAATCCCTGGCGTATTTAAAATTTGCGACAGTAAAAAATTATTTTTTGTATAATTTACTATAGAAAAGGCAATCCCTGGCGCAATTAAAATTTGCGACAGTAAAAAATTATTTTTTGAAAAATTTACTATAGAAAAGGAAATCCCTGGCGTATTTAAAATTTGCGACAGTAAAAAATTAATTTTTGAAAAATTTACTGTAGAAAAGGCAATCCCTTGCGTAATTAAAATTTGCGACAGTAAAAAATTATTTTTTGAATAATTTACTATAGAAAAGGCAATTCCTGGCGCAATTAAAATTTGCGACAGTAAAAAATTATTTTTTGAAAAATTTACTATAGAAAAGGCAATCCCTGGCGTAATTAAAATTTGCGACAGTAAAAAATTATTTTTTGAAAAATTGACTGTAGAAAAGGCAATCCCTGGCGCAATTAAAATTTGCGACAGTAAAAAATTAATTTGTGAAAAATATACTATAGAAAAGGCAATCCCTGGCGCAATTAAAATTTGCGACAGTAAAAAACTATTTTTTGAAAAATTTTATGTAGAAAAGGCAATCCCCGGCGCAATTAAAATTTGCGACAGTAGAAAAATATTTTTTGAAAAATTTACTGTAGAAAAGGCAATCCCTGGCGTAATTAAAATTTGCGACAGTAAAAAATTATTTTTTGAAACATTTACTATATAAAAAGCTAATCCCTGGCGTAATTAAAATTTGCGACAGTAAAAAATTATTTTTTGAATAATTTACTATAGAAAAGGCAATCCCTGGCGGATTTAAAATTTGCGACAGTAAAAAATTTATTTTTGAAAAATTTACTATAGAAAAGGAAATCCCTGGCGAATTTAAAATTTGCGACAGTAGAAAATTATTTTTGAAAATTTAGTGTAGAAAAGGCAATCCCTGGCGTAATTAAAATTTGCGACAGTAAAAAATTATTTTGGAAAAATTTACTGTAGAAAAGGCAATCCCTGGCGCAATTAAAATTTGCGACAGTAAAAAATTAATTTGTGAAAAATTTACTATAGAAAAGGCAATCCCTGGCGCAATTAAAATTTGCGACAGTAAAAAATTATTTTTTGAATAATTTACTATAGAAAAGGCAATCCCTGGCGGATTTAAAATTTGCGACAGTAAAAAATTATTTTTTGAACAATTTACTATAGAAAAGGCAATCCCTGGCGGATTTAAAATTTGCGACAGTAAAAAATTTATTTTTGAAAAATTTACTATAGAAAAGGAAATCCCTGGCGTAATTAAAATTTGCGACAGTAAAAAATAATTTTTTGAAAAATTTACTGTAGAAAAGGCAATTACTGGCGCAATTAAAATTTGCGACAGTAGAAAATTATTTTTTGAAAAATTTACTGTAGAAAAGGCAATGCCTGGCGCAATTAAAATTTGCGACAGTAGAAAATTATTTTTTGAAAAATTTACTGTAGAAAAGGCAATCCCTGGCGCAATTAAAATTTGCGACAGTAAAAAATTAGTTTTTGAATAATTTACTATAGAAAAGGCAATACCTGGCGGATTTAAAATTTCCGACAGTAAAAAATTAATTTGTGAAAAATTTACTTTAGAAAAGGCAATCCCTGGCGCAATTAAAATTTGCGACAGTAAAAAATATTTTTTTGAAAAATTTACTGTAGAAAAGGCAATCGCTGGCGCAATTCAAATTTGCGACATTAGAAAATTATTTTTTGACAAATTAACTGTAGAAAAGGCAATCCCTGGCGTAATTAAAATTTGCGACAGTAAAAAATTAATTTTTGAAAAATTTACTATAGAAAAGGCAATCCCTGGCGCAATTAAAATTTGCGACGGTAAAAAATTAATTTTTGAAAAATTTACTATAGAAAAGGCAATCCCTGGCGCAATTAAAATTTGCGACAGTAAAAAATTATTTTTTGCAAAATTTACTGTAGAAAAGGCAATCCCTGGCGTATTTAAAATTTGCGACAGTAAAAAATTATTTTTTGCAAAATTTACTATAGAAAAGGCAATCCCTGGCGTATTTAAAATTTGCGACAGTAAAAAATTAATTTTTGAAAACTTTACTGTAGAAAAGGCAATCCCTGGCGTAATTAAAATTTGCGACAGTAAAAAATTATTTTTTGAAAAATTTACTGTAGAAAAGGCAATCCCTGGCGTAATTAAAATTTGGGATAGTATAAAATTAAATTTTGAAAAATTTACTATATAAAAGGCAATCCCTGGCTTAATTAAAATTTGCGACAGTATAAAATTAAATTTTGAAAAATTTACTATAGAAAAGGCAATTCCTGGCGCAATTAAAATTTACGACAGTATAAAATTAAATTTTGAAAAATTTACTGTAGAAAAGGCAATCCCTGGCGCAATTAAAATTTGCGACAGTAAAAAATTAATTTGTGAAAAATTTACTATAGAAAAGGCAATCCCTGGCGTAATTAAAATTTGCGACAGTAAAAAATTATTTTTTGAAAAATTGACTGTAGAAAAGGCAATCCCTGTCGCAATTAAAATTTGCGACAGTAAAAAATTAATTTGTGACAAATATACTACAGAAAAGGTAATCCCTGGCGTAATTAAAATTTGCGACAGTAAAAAATAATTTTTTGAAAAATTTACTATAGAAAAGGCAATCCCTGGCTTATTTAAAATTTGCGACAGTAAACAATTAATTTTTGAAAAATTTACTGTAGAAAAGGCAATCCCTGGCGCAATTAAAATTTGCGACAGTAGAAAATTATTTTTTGAAAAATTTACTATAGAAAAGGCAATCCCTGGCGTAATTAAAATTTTCGACAGTAAAAAATTAATTTTTGAAAAATTTACTATAGAAAAGGCAGTCCCTGGCGCAATTAAAATTTGCGAGAGTAAAAAATTATTTTTTGCAAAATTTACTATAGAAAAGGCAATCCCTGGCGCAATTAAAATTTGCGACAGTAAAAAATTATTTTTTGAAAAATTTACCGTAGAAAAGGCAATCCCTGGCGCAATTAAAATTTGCGAAAGTAGAAAATTATTTTTTGAAAAATTTAGTGTAGAAAAGGCAATCCCTGGCGCAATTAAAATTTGCGACAGTAAAAAATTAATTTGTGGAAAATTTACTATAGAAAAGGCAATCCCTGGCGCAATTAAAATTTGCGACAGTAAAAAATTAAATTTTGAAAAATTTACTGTAGAAAGGCAATCCCTGGCGAATTTAAAATTTGCGACAGTAGAAAAGTATTTTTTGAAAAATTTACTGTAGAAAAGGCAATCCCTGGCGTATTTAAAATTTGCGACAGTATCAAATTAAATTTTGAAAAATTTACTGTAGAAAGGCAATCCCTGGCGCAATTAAAATTTGTGACAGTAGAAAATTATTTTTTGAATAATTTACTATAGAAAAGGCAAACCTTGGCGGATTTAAAATTTGCGACAGTAAAAAATTATTTTTTGAATAATTTACTATAGAAAAGGCAATCCCTGGCGTAATTAAAATTTGCGACAATAAAAAATTATTTTTTGAAAAATTTACTATAGAAATGGTAATCCCTGGCGTAATTAAAATTTGCGACAGTAAAAAAAGTAATTTTTGAAAAATTTACTATAGAAAAGGCAATTCCTGGCGTAATTAAAATTTGCGACAGTAAAAAATTAATTTTTGAAAAATTTACTATAGAAAAGGCAATCCCTGGCGTATTTAAAATTTGCGACAGTAAAAAATTATTTTTTGAAAAATTTAATGTAGAAAAGGCAATCCCCGGCGCAATTAAAATTTTCGACAGTAGAAAATTATTTTTTGAAAAATTTACTGTAGAAAAGGCAATCCCTGGCGTAGTTAAAATTTGCGACAGTAAAAAATTATTTTTTGAAAAATTTACTATAGAAAAGGTAATCCCTGGCGTAATTAAAATTTGCGACAGTAAAAAAAGTAATTTTTGAAAAATTTACTATAGAAAAGGCAATTCCTGGCGTAATTAAAATTTGCGATAGTAAAAAATTATTTTTTGCAAAATTTACTGTAGAAAAGGCAATCCCTGGCGCAATTAAAATTTGCGACAGTAGAAAATTATTTTTTGAAAAATTTACTACAGAAAAGGCAATCCCTGGCGTAATTAAAATTTTCGACAGTAAAAAATTAATTTTTGAAAAATTTACTATAGAAAAGGCAATCCCTGGCGCAATTAAAATTTGCGAGAGTAAAAAAATATTTTTTGCAAAATTTACTATAGAAAAGGCAATCCCTGGCGCAATTAAAATTTGCGACAGTAAAAAATTATTTTTTGAAAAATTTACTATAGAAAAGGCAATCCCTTGCGTAATTAAAATTTGCGACAGTAAAAAATTATTTTTTGAAAAATTGACTGTAGAAAAGGCAATCCCTGGCGCAATTAAAATTTGCGAGAGTAAAAAATTATTTTTTGAATAATTTACTATAGAAAAGGCAATCCCTGGCGCAAATAAAATTTGCGACAGTAAAAAATTATTTTTTGAAAAATTTACTATAGAAAAGGCAATCCCTGGCGTAATTAAAATTTGCGACAGTAAAAAAAGTAATTTTTGAAAAATTTACTATAGAAAAGGCAATTCCTGGCGTAATTAAAATTTGCGACAGTAAAAAATTATTTTTTGCAAAATTTACTGTAGAAAAGGCAATCCCTGGCGCAATTAAAATTAGCGACAGTAGAAAATTATTTTTTGAAAAATTTACTTAAGAAAAGGCAATCCCTGGCGTAATTACAATTTTCGACAGTAAAAAATTAATTTTTGAAAAATTTACTATAGAAAAGGCAATCCCTGGCGCAATTAAAATTTGCGAGAGTAAAAAATTATTTTTTGCAAAATTTACTATAGAAAAGGCAATCCCTTTCGCAATTAAAATTTGCGACAGTAAAAAATTAAATTTTGAAAAATTTACTGTAGAAAGGCAATCCCTGGCGCAATTAAAATTTGCGACAGTAAACAATTATTTTTTGAAAAATTTACTGTAGAAAAGGCAATCCCTGGCGCAATTAAAATTTGCGACAGTAGAAAATTATTTTTTGAAAAATTTACTATAGAAAAGGCAATCCCTGGCGTAATTAAAATTTGCGACAGTAAAAAATTAATTTTTGAAAAATTTACTATAGAAAAGGCAATCCCTGGCGCAATTAAAATTTGCGAAAGTAAAAAATTATTTTTTGCAAAATTTACTATAGAAAAGGCAATCCCTGGCGCAATTAAAATTTGCGACAGTAAAAAATTATTTTTTGAAAAATTTACTGTAGAAAAGGCAATCCCTGGCCAATTAAAATTTGCGACAGTAGAAAATTATTTTTTGAAAAATTTAGTGTAGAAAAGGCAATCCCTGGCGTAATTAAAATTTGCGACAGTAAAAAATTATTTTTTGAAAAATTTACTATAGAAAAGGCAATCCCTGGCGTAATTAAAATTTGCGACAGTAAAAAATTATTTTTTGAATAATTTACTATAGAAAAGGCAATCCCTGGCGCAATTAAAATTTGCGACAGTAAAAAATTATTTTTTGAAAAATTTACTATAGAAAAGGCAATCCCTGGCTTATTTAAAATTTGCGACAGTAAACAATTAATTTTTGAAAAATTTACTGTAGAAAAGGCAATCCCTTGCGTAATTAAAATTTGCGACAGTAAAAAATTAGTTTTTGAAAAATTTACTATAGAAAAGGCAATCCCTGGCGTATTTAAAATTTGCGACAGTAAAAAATTATTTTTTGAATAATTTACTATAGAAAAGGCAATCACTGGCGCAATTAAAATTTGCGACAGTAAAAAATTATTTTTTGAAAAATTTACTATAGAAAAGGCAATCCCTGGCGTAATTAAAATTTGCGACAGTAAAAAATTATTTTTTGAAAAATTGACTGTAGAAAAGGCAATCCCTGGCGCAATTAAAATTTGCGACAGTAAAAAATTATTTTTTGAAAAATTTACTATAGAAAAGGCAATCCCTGGCTTATTTAAAATTTGCGACAGTAAACAATTAATTTTTGAAAAATTTACTGTAGAAAAGGCAATCCCTTGCGTAATTAAAATTTGCGACAGTAAAAAATTAGTTTTTGAAAAATTTACTATAGAAAAGGCAATCCCTGGCTTATTTAAAATTTGCGACAGTAAACAATTAATTTTTGAAAAATTTACTGTAGAAAAGGCAATCCCTGGCGCAATTAAAATTTGCGACAGTAGAAAATTATTTTTTGAAAAATTTACTATAGAAAAGGCAATCCCTGGCGTAATTAAAATTTGCGACAGTAAAAAATTAATTTGTGAAAAATATACTATAGAAAAGTTAATCCCTGGCGTAATTAAAATTTGCGACAGTAAAAAATTATTTTTTGAAAAATTTACTATAGAAAAGGCAATCCCTGGCTTATTTAAAATTTGCGACAGTAAACAATTAATTTTTGAAAAATTTACTGTAGAAAAGCAATCCCTGGCGCAATTAAAATTTGCGACAGTAGAAAATTATTTTTTGAAAAATTTACTATAGAAAAGGCAATCCCTGGCGTAATTAAAATTTTCGACAGTAAAAAATTAATTTTTGAAAAATTTACTATAGAAAAGGCAATCCCTGGCGCAATTAAAATTTGCGAGAGTAAAAAATTATTTTTTGCAAAATTTACTATAGAAAAGGCAATCCCTGGCGCAATTAAAATTTGCGACAGTAAAAAATTATTTTTTGAAAAATTTACTGTAGAAAAGGCAATCCCTGGCGCAATTAAAATTTGCAACAGTAGAAAATTATTTTTTGAAAAATTTAGAGTAGAAAAGGCAATCCCTGGCGTAATTAAAATTTGCGACAGTAAAAAATTAATTTTTGAAAAATTTACTATAGAAAAGGCAATCCCTGGCGCAATTAAAATTTGCGGGAGTAAAAAATTATTTTTTGCAAAATTTACTATAGAAAAGGCAATCCCTGGCGCAATTAAAATTTGCGACAGTAAAAAATTATTTTTTGAAAAATTTACTGTAGAAAAGACAATCCCTGGCGCAATTAAAATTTGCGACAGTAGAAAATTATTTTTTGAAAAATTTAGTGTAGAAAAGGCAATCCCTGGCGTAATTAAAATTTGCGACAGTAAAAAATTATTTTTTGAAAAATTTACTGTAGAAAAGGCAATCCCTGGCGCAATTAAAATTTGCGACAGTAAAAAATTAATTTGTGAAAACTTTACTATAGAAAAGGCAATCCCTGGCGCAATTAAAATTTGCCACAGTAGAAAATTATTTTTTGAAAAATTTACTGTAGAAAGGCAATCCCTGGCGCAATTAAAATTTGCGACAGTAAAAAATTATTTTTTGAAAAATTTACTGTAGAAAAGGCAATCCCTGGCGCAATTAAAATTTGCGACAGTAAAAAATTAATTTGTGAAAAATTTACTATAGAAAAGGCAATCCCTGGCGCAATTAAAATTTGCGACAGTAAAAAATTATTTTTTGCAAAATTTACTATAGAAAAGGCAATCCCTGGCGAATTTAAAATTTGCGACAGTAGAAAATTATTTTTTGAAAAATTTACTGTAGAAAAGGCAATCCCTGGCGCAATTAAAATTTGCGACAATAAAAAATTATTTTTTGTATAATTTACTATAGAAAAGGCAATCCCTGGCGGATTTAAAATTTGAGACAGTAAAAAATTATTTTTTGAATTATTTACTATAGAAAAGGCAATACCTGGCGGGTTTAAAATTTGCGACAGTAAAAAATTATTTTTTGAAAAATTTACTATAGAAAAGGCAATCCCTGGCGTAATTAAAATTTGCGACAGTAAAAAAACTATTTTTTGAAAAATTTACTATAGAAAAGGCAATCCCTGGCGTATTTAAAATTTGCGACAGTAAAAAATTATTTTTTGAATAATTTACTATAGAAAAGGCAATCCCTGGCGCAATTAAAATTTGCGACAGTAAAAAATTATATTTCGAAAAATTTACTATAGAAAAGGCAATCCCTGGCGTATTTAAAATTTGCGACAGTAAAAAATTAATTTTTGAAAAATTTACTATAGAAAAGGCAAGCCCTGGCGTAATTAAAATTTGCAACAGTAAAAAATTATTTTTTGAAAAATTTACTATAGAAATGGCAATCCCTGGCGTAATTAAAATTTTCGACAGTAGAAAATTAATTTGTGAAAAATTTACTGTAGAAAAGGCAACCCTTGGCGCAATTAAAATTTGCGACAGTAAAAAATTATGTTTTGAAAAATTTACTGTAGAAAAGGCAATCCTTGGCGCAATTAAAATTTGCGACAGTACAAAATTATTTTTTGAAAAATTTACTGTAGAAAAGGCAATCCCTGGCGCAATTAAAATTTGCGACAGTAAAAAATTATTTTTTGAATAATTTACTGTAGAAAAGGCAATCCCATGCCGTAATTAAAATTTGCGACAGTATAAAATTAATTTGTGAAAAATTTACTATAGAAAAGGCAATCCTTGGCGCAATTAAAATTTGCGACAGTAAAAAATTAAATTTTGAAAAATTTACTGTAGAAAGGCAATCCCTGGCGCAATTAAAATTTGCGACAGTAGAAAATTATTTTTTGAAAAATTTACTGTAGAAAAGGCAATCCCTGGCGTAATTAAAATTTGCGACAATAAAAAAATTATTTTGCAAAATTTACTATAGAAAACGCAATCCCTGGCGTAATTAAAATTTGCGACAGTAGAAAATTATTTTTTGAAAAATTTACTGTAGAAAAGGCAATCCCTGGCGTAATTAAAATTTGCGACAGTAAAAAATTATTTTTTGAAAAATTTACTATAGAAAAGGTAATCCCTGGCGTAATTAAAATTTGCGACAGTAAAAAAAGTAATTTTTGAAAAATTTACTATAGAAAAGGCAATTCCTGGCGTAATTAAAATTTGCGACAGTAAAAAATTATTTTTTACAAAATTTACTGTAGAAAAGGCAATCCCTGGCGCAATTAAAATTTGCGACAGTAGAAAATTATTTTTTGAAAAATTTACTATAGAAAAGGCAATCCCTGGCGTAATTAAAATTTTCGACAGTAAAAAATTAATTTTTGAAAAATTTACTATAGAAAAGGCAATCCCTGGCGCAATTAAAATTTGCGAGAGTAAAAAATTATTTTTTGCAAAATTTACTATAGAAAAGGCAATCCCTGGCGCAATTAAAATTTGCGACAGTAAAAAATTATTTTTTGAAAAATTTACTGTAGAAAAGGCAATCCCTGGCGCAATGAAAATTTGCGACAATAGAAAATTATTTTTTGAAAAATTTAGTGTAGAAAAGGCAATCCCTGGCGCAATTAAAATTTGCGACAGTAGAAAATTATTTTTTGAAAAATTTACTATAGAAAAGGCAATCCCTGGCGTAATTAAAATTTGCGACAGTAAAAAATTAATTTGTGAAAAATATACTATAGAAAAGGTAATCCCTGGCGTAATTAAAATTTGCGACAGTAGAAAATTATTTTTTGAAAAATTTACTATAGTAAAGGCAATCCCTGGCTTATTTAAAATTTGCGACAGTAAACAATTAATTTTTGAAAAATTTACTGTAGAAAAGCAATCCCTGGCGCAATTAAAATTTGCGACAGTAGAAAATTATTTTTTGAAAAATTTACTATAGAAAAGGCAATCCCTGGCGTAATTAAAATTTTCGACAGTAAAAAATTAATTTTTGAAAAATTTACTATAGAAAAGGCAATCCCTGGCGCAATTAAAATTTGCGAGAGTAAAAAATTATTTTTTGCAAAATTTACTATAGAAAAGGCAATCCCTGGCGCAATTAAAATTTGCGACAGTAAAAAATTATTTTTTGAAAAATTTACTGTAGAAAAGGCAATCCCTGGCGAAATTAAAATTTGCAACAGTAGAAAATTATTTTTTGAAAAATTTAGAGTAGAAAAGGCAATCCCTGGCGTAATTAAAATTTGCGACAGTAAAAAATTAATTTTTGAAAAATTTACTATAGAAAAGGCAATCCCTGGCGCAATTAAAATTTGCGGGAGTAAAAAATTATTTTTTGCAAAATTTACTATAGAAAAGGCAATCCCTGGCGCAATTAAAATTTGCGACAGTAAAAAATTATTTTTTGAAAAATTTACTGTAGAAAAGGCAATCCCTGGCGCAATTAAAATTTGCGACAGTAGAAAATTATTTTTTGAAAAATTTAGTGTAGAATAGGCAATCCCTGGCGTAATTAAAATTTGCGACAGTAAAAAATTATTTTTTGAAAAATTTACTGTAGAAAAGGAAATCCCTGGCGCAATTAAAATTTGCGACAGTAAAAAATTAATTTGTGAAAAATTTACTATAGAAAAGGCAATCCCTGGCGCAATTAAAATTTGCGACAGTAAAAAATTATTTTTTGCAAAATTTACTATAGAAAAGGCAATCCCTGGCGCAATTAAAATTTGCGACAGTAAAAAATTATTTTTTGAAAAATTTACTGTAGAAAAGGCAATCCCTGGCGCAATTAAAATTTGCGACAGTAGAAAATTATTTTTTGAAAAATTTAGTGTAGAAAAGGCAATCCCTGGCGTAATTAAAATTTGCGACAGTAAAAAATTATTTTTTGAAAAATTTACTGTAGAAAAGGCAATCCCTGGCGCAATTAAAATTTGCGACAGTAAAAAATTAATTTGTGAAAAATTTACTATAGAAAAGGCAATCCCTGGCGCAATTAAAATTTGCGACAGTAGAAAATTATTTTTTGAAAAATTTACTGTAGAAAGGCAATCCCTGGCGCAATTAAAATTTGCGACAGTAAAAAATAATTTTTTGAAAAATTTACTGAAGAAAAGGCAATCCCTGGCGCAATTAAAATTTGCGACAGTAAAAAATTAATTTGTGAAAAATTTACTATAGAAAAGGCAATCCCTGGCGCAATTAAAATTTGCGACAGTAAAAAATTATTTTTTGCAAAATTTACTATAGAAAAGGCAATCCCTGGCGAATTTAAAATTTGCGACAGTAGAAAATTATTTTTTGAAAAATTTACTGTAGAAAAGGCAATCCCTGGCGCAATTAAAATTTGCGACAATAAAAAATTATTTTTTGTATAATTTACTATAGAAAAGGCAATCCCTGGCGGATTTAAAATTTGAGACAGTAAAAAATTATTTTTTGAATTATTTACTATAGAAAAGGCAATACCTGGCGGGTTTAAAATTTGCGACAGTAAAAAATTATTTTTTGAAAAATTTACTATAGAAAAGGCAATCCCTGGCGTAATTAAAATTTGCGACAGTAAAAAATTATTTTTTGAAAAATTTACTATAGAAAAGGCAATCCCTGGCGTATTTAAAATTTGCGACAGTAAAAAATTATTTTTGAATAATTTACTATAGAAAAGGCAATCCCTGGCGCAATTAAAATTTGCGACAGTAAAAAATTATATTTCGAAAAATTTACTATAGAAAAGGCAATCCCTGGCGTATTTAAAATTTGCGACAGTAAAAAATTAATTTTAGAAAAATTTACTATAGAAAAGTCAAGCCCTGGCGTAATTAAAATTTGCAACAGTAAAAAATTATTTTTTGAAAAATTTACTATAGAAATGGCAATCCCTGGCGTAATTAAAATTTTCGACAGTAGAAAATTAATTTGTGAAAAATTTACTGTAGAAAAGGCAACCCTTGGCGCAATTAAAATTTGCGACAGTAAAAAATTATGTTTTGAAAAATTTACTGTAGAAAAGGCAATCCTTGGCGCAATTAAAATTTGCGACAGTAAAAAATTATTTTTTGAAAAATTTACTGTAGAAAAGGCAATCCCTGGCGCAATTAAAATTTGCGACAGTAAAAAATTATTTTTTGAATAATTTACTGTAGAAAAGGCAATCCCATGCCGTAATTAAAATTTGCGACAGTATAAAATTAATTTGTGAAAAATTTACTATAGAAAAGGCAATCCTTGGCGCAATTAAAATTTGCGACAGTAAAAAATTAAATTTTGAAAAATTTACTGTAGAAAGGCAATCCCTGGCGCAATTAAAATTTGCGACAGTAGAAAATTATTTTTTGAAAAATTTACTGTAGAAAAGGCAATCCCTGGCGTAATTAAAATTTGCGACAGTAAAAAATTATTTTTGCAAAATTTACTATAGAAAACGCAATCCCTGGCGTAATTAAAATTTGCGACAGTAGAAAATTATTTTTTGAAAAATTTACTGTAGAAAAGGCAATCCCTGGCGTAATTAAAATTTGCGACAGTAAAAAATTATTTTTTGAAAAATTTACTATAGAAAAGGTAATCCCTGGCGTAATTAAAATTTGCGACAGTAAAAAAAGTAATTTTTGAAAAATTTACTATAGAAAAGGCAATTCCTGGCGTAATTAAAATTTGCGACAGTAAAAAATTATTTTTTGAAAAATTTACTGTAGAAAAGGCAATCCCTGGCGTAATTAAAATTTGGGACAGTATAAAATTAAATTTTGAAAATTTACTATATAAAAGGCAATCCCTGGCTTAATTAAAATTTGCGACAGTATAAAATTAAATTTTGAAAAATTTACTATAGAAAAGGCAATTCCTGGCGCAATTAAAATTTACGACAGTATAAAATTAAATTTTGAAAAATTTACTGTAGAAAAGGCAATCCCTGGCGCAATTAAAATTTGCGACAGTAAAAAATTAATTTGTGAAAAATTTACTATAGAAAAGGCAATCCCTGGCGTAATTAAAATTTGCGACAGTAAAAAATTATTTTTTGAAAAATTGACTGTAGAAAAGGCAATCCCTGTCGCAATTAAAATTTGCGACAGTAAAAAATGAATTTGTGACAAATATACTACAGAAAAGGTAATCCCTGGCGTAATTAAAATTTGCGACAGTAAAAAATTTTTTTTTGAAAAATTTACTATAGAAAAGGCAATCCCTGGCTTATTTAAAATTTGCGACAGTAAACAATTAATTTTTGAAAAATTTACTGTAGAAAAGGCAATCCCTGGCGCAATTAAAATTTGCGACAGTAGAAAATTATTTTTTGAAAAATTTACTATAGAAAAGGCAATCCCTGGCGTAATTAAAATTTTCGACAGTAAAAAATTAATTTTTGAAAAATTTACTATAGAAAAGGCAGTCCCTGGCGCAATTAAAATTTGCGAGAGTAAAAAATTATTTTTTGCAAAATTTACTATAGAAAAGGCAATCCCTGGCGCAATTAAAATTTGCGACAGTAAAAAATTATTTTTTGAAAAATTTACTGTAGAAAAGGCAATCCCTGGCGCAATTAAAATTTGCGAAAGTAGAAAATTATTTTTTGAAAAATTTAGTGTAGAAAAGGCAATCCCTGGCGTAATTAAAATTTGCGACAGTAAAAAATTATTTTTTGAAAAATTTACTGTAGAAAAGGCAATCCCTGGCGCAATTAAAATTTGCGACAGTAAAAAATTAATTTGTGGAAAATTTACTATAGAAAAGGCAATCCCTGGCGCAATTAAAATTTGCGACAGTAAAAAATTAAATTTTGAAAAATTTACTGTAGAAAGGCAATCCCTGGCGAATTTAAAATTTGCGACAGTAGAAAAGTATTTTTTGCAAAATTTACTATAGAAAAGGCAATCCCTGGCGCAATTAAAATTTGCGACAGTAAAAAATTATTTTTTGAAAAATTTACTGTAGAAAAGGCAATCCCTGGCGCAATTAAAATTTGCAACAGTAGAAAATTATTTTTTGAAAAATTTAGAGTAGAAAAGGCAATCCCTGGCGTAATTAAAATTTGCGACAGTAAAAAATTAATTTTTGAAAAATTTACTATAGAAAAGGCAATCCCTGGCGCAATTAAAATTTGCGGGAGTAAAAAATTATTTTTTGCAAAATTTACTATAGAAAAGGCAATCCCTGGCGCAATTAAAATTTGCGACAGTAAAAAATTTTTTTTGAAAAATTTACTGTAGAAAAGGCAATCCCTGGCGCAATTAAAATTTGCGACAGTAGAAAATTATTTTTTGAAAAATTTAGTGTAGAAAAGGCAATCCCTGGCGCAATTAAAATTTGCGACAAGTAAAAAATTAATTTGTGAAAAATTTACTATAGAAAAGGCAATCCCTGGCGCAATTAAAATTTGCGACAGTAGAAAATTATTTTTTGAAAAATTTACTGTAGAAAGGCAATCCCTGGCGCAATTAAAATTTGCGACAGTAAAAAATTATTTTTTGAAAAATTTACTGTAGAAAAGGCAATCCCTGGCGCAATTAAAATTTGCGACAGTAAAAAATTAATTTGTGAAAAATTTACTATAGAAAAGGCAATCCCTGGCGCAATTAAAATTTGCGACAGTAAAAAATTATTTTTTGCAAAATTTACTATAGAAAAGGCAATCCCTGGCGAATTTAAAATTTGCGACAGTAGAAAATTATTTTTTGAAAAATTTACTGTAGAAAAGGCAATCCCTGGCGCAATTAAAATTTGCGACAATAAAAAAATTATTTTTTGTATAATTTACTATAGAAAAGGCAATCCCTGGCGGATTTAAAATTTGAGACAGTAAAAAATTATTTTTTGAATTATTTACTATAGAAAAGGCAATACCTGGCGGGTTTAAAATTTGCGACAGTAAAAAATTATTTTTTGAAAAATTTACTATAGAAAAGGCAATCCCTGGCGTAATTAAAATTTGCGACAGTAAAAAATTATTTTTTGAAAAATTTACTATAGAAAAGGCAATCCCTGGCGCAATTAAAATTTGCGACAGTAAAAAATTATATTTCGAAAAATTTACTATAGAAAAGGCAATCCCTGGCGTATTTAAAATTTGCGACAGTAAAAAATTAATTTTTGAAAAATTTACTATAGAAAAGGCAAGCCCTGGCGTAATTAAAATTTGCAACAGTAAAAAATTATTTTTTGAAAAATTTACTATAGAAATGGCAATCCCTGGCGTAATTAAAATTTTCGACAGTAGAAAATTAATTTGTGAAAAATTTACTGTAGAAAAGGCAACCCTTGGCGCAATTAAAATTTGCGACAGTAAAAAATTATGTTTTGAAAAATTTACTGTAGAAAAGGCAATCCTTGGCGCAATTAAAATTTGCGACAGTAAAAAATTATTTTTTGAAAAATTTACTGTAGAAAAGGCAATCCCTGGCGCAATTAAAATTTGCGACAGTAAAAAATTATTTTTTGAATAATTTACTGTAGAAAAGGCAATCCCATGCCGTAATTAAAATTTGCGACAGTATAAAATTAATTTGTGAAAAATTTACTATAGAAAAGGCAATCCTTGGCGCAATTAAAATTTGCGACAGTAAAAAATTAAATTTTGAAAAATTTACTGTAGAAAGGCAATCCCTGGCGCAATTAAAATTTGCGACAGTAGAAAATTATTTTTTGAAAAATTTACTGTAGAAAAGGCAATCCCTGGCGTAATTAAAATTTGCGACAATAAAAAATTATTTTTGCAAAATTTACTATAGAAAACGCAATCCCTGGCGTAATTAAAATTAGCGACAGTAGAAAATTATTTTTTGAAAAATTTACTGTAGAAAAGGCAATCCCTGGCGTAATTAAAATTTGCGACAGTAAAAAATTATTTTTTGAAAAATTTACTATAGAAAAGGTAATCCCTGGCGTAATTAAAATTTGCGACAGTAAAAAAAGTAATTTTTGAAAAATTTACTATAGAAAAGGCAATTCCTGGCGTAATTAAAATTTGCGACAGTAAAAAATTATTTTTTACAAAATTTACTGTAGAAAAGGCAATCCCTGGCGCAATTAAAATTTGCGACAGTAGAAAATTATTTTTTGAAAAATTTACTATAGAAAAGGCAATCCCTGGCGTAATTAAAATTTTCGACAGTAAAAAATTAATTTTTGAAAAATTTACTATAGAAAAGGCAATCCCTGGCGCAATTAAAATTTGCGAGAGTAAAAAATTATTTTTTTGCAAAATTTACTATAGAAAAGGCAATCCCTGGCGCAATTAAAATTTGCGACAGTAAAAAATTATTTTTTGAAAAATTTACTGTAGAAAAGGCAATCCCTGGCGCAATGAAAATTTGCGACAATAGAAAATTATTTTTTGAAAAATTTAGTGTAGAAAAGGCAATCCCTGGCGCAATTAAAATTTGCGACAGTAGAAAATTATTTTTTGAAAAATTTACTATAGAAAAGGCAATCCCTGGCGTAATTAAAATTTGCGACAGTAAAAAATTAATTTGTGAAAAATATACTATAGAAAAGGCAATCCCTGGCGTAATTAAAATTTGCGACAGTAAAAAATTATTTTTTGAAAAATTTACTATAGTAAAGGCAATCCCTGGCTTATTTAAAATTTGCGACAGTAAACAATTAATTTTTGAAAAATTTACTGTAGAAAAGCAATCCCTGGCGCAATTAAAATTTGCGACAGTAGAAAATTATTTTTTGAAAAATTTACTATAGAAAAGGCAATCCCTGGCGTAATTAAAATTTTCGACAGTAAAAAATTAATTTTTGAAAAATTTACTATAGAAAAGGCAATCCCTGGCGCAATTAAAATTTGCGAGAGTAAAAAATTATTTTTTGCAAAATTTACTATAGAAAAGGCAATCCCTGGCGCAATTAATATTTGCGACAGTAAAAAATTATTTTTTGAAAAATTTACTGTAGAAAAGGCAATCCCTGGCGCAATTAAAATTTGCAACAGTAGAAAATTATTTTTTGAAAAATTTAGAGTAGAAAAGGCAATCCCTGGCGTAATTAAAATTTGCGACAGTAAAAAATTAATTTTTGAAAAATTTACTATAGAAAAGGCAATCCCTGGCGCAATTAAAATTTGCGGGAGTAAAAAATTATTTTTTGCAAAATTTACTATAGAAAAGGCAATCCCTGGCGCAATTAAAATTTGCGACAGTAAAAAATTATTTTTTGAAAAATTTACTGTAGAAAAGGCAATCCCTGGCGCAATTAAAATTTGCGACAGTAGAAAATTATTTTTTGAAAAATTTAGTGTAGAAAAGGCAATCCCTGGCGTAATTAAAATTTGCGACAGTAAAAAATTATTTTTTGAAAAATTTACTGTAGAAAAGGCAATCCCTGGCGCAATTAAAATTTGCGACAGTAAAAAATTAATTTGTGAAAAATTTACTATAGAAAAGGCAATCCCTGGCGCAATTAAAATTTGCGACAGTAAAAAATTATTTTTTGCAAAATTTACTATAGAAAAGGCAATCCCTGGCGCAATTAAAATTTGCGACAGTAAAAGATTATTTTTTGAAAAATTTACTGTAGAAAAGGCAATCCCTGGCGCAATTAAAATTTGCGACAGTAGAAAATTATTTTTTGAAAAATTTAGTGTAGAAAAGGCAATCCCTGGCGTAATTAAAATTTGCGACAGTAAAAAATTATTTTTTGAAAAATTTACTGTAGAAAAGGCAATCCCTGGCGCAATTAAAATTTGCGACAGTAAAAAATTAATTTGTGAAAAATTTACTATAGAAAAGGCAATCCCTGGCGCAATTAAAATTTGCGACAGTAGAAAATTATTTTTTGAAAAATTTACTGTAGAAAGGCAATCCCTGGCGCAATTAAAATTTGCGACAGTAAAAAATTATTTTTTGAAAAATTTACTGTAGAAAAGGCAATCCCTGGCGCAATTAAAATTTGCGACAGTAAAAAATTAATTTGTGAAAAATTTACTATAGAAAAGGCAATCCCTGGCGCAATTAAAATTTGCGACAGTAAAAAATTATTTTTTGCAAAATTTACTATAGAAAAGGCAATCCCTGGCGAATTTAAAATTTGCGACAGTAGAAAATTATTTTTTGAAAAATTTACTGTAGAAAAGGCAATCCCTGGCGCAATTAAAATTTGCGACAATAAAAAATTATTTTTTGAATTATTTACTATAGAAAAGGCAATCCCTGGCGTATTTAAAATTTGCGACAGTAAAAAATTATTTTTTGAATAATTTACTATAGAAAAGGCAATCCCTGGCGCAATTAAAATTTGCGACAGTAAAAAATTATATTTCGAAAAATTTACTATAGAAAAGGCAATCCCTGGCGTATTTAAAATTTGCGACAGTAAAAAATTAATTTTTGAAAAATTTACTATAGAAAAGGCAAGCCCTGGCGTAATTAAAATTTGCAACAGTAAAAAATTATTTTTTGAAAAATTTACTATAGAAATGGCAATCCCTGGCGTAATTAAAATTTTCGACAGTAGAAAATTAATTTGTGAAAAATTTACTGTAGAAAAGGCAACCCTTGGCGCAATTAAAATTTGCGACAGTAAAAAATTATGTTTCGAAAAATTTACTGTAGAAAAGGCAATCCTTGGCGCAATTAAAATTTGCGACAGTAAAAAATTATTTTTTGAAAAATTTACTGTAGAAAAGGCAATCCCTGGCGCAATTAAAATTTGCGACATTAAAAAATTATTTTTTGAATAATTTACTGTAGAAAAGGCAATCCCATGCCGTAATTAAAATTTGGAACAGTATAAAATTAATTTGTGAAAAATTTACTATAGAAAAGGCAATCCTTGGCGCAATTAAAATTTGCGATAGTAAAAAATTAAATTTTGAAAAATTTACTGTAGAAAGGCAATCCCTGGCGCAATTAAAATTTGCGACAGTAGAAAATTATTTTTTGAAAAATTTACTGTAGAAAAGGCAATCCATGGCGTAATTAAAATTTGCGACAGTAAAAAATTATTTTTGCAAAATTTACTATAGAAAACGCAATCCCTGGCGTAATTAAAATTTGCGACAGTAGAAAATTATTTTTTGAAAAATTTACTGTAGAAAAGGCAATCCCTGGCGTAATTAAAATTTGCGACAGTAAAAAATTATTTTTTGAAAAATTTACTATAGAAAAGGTAATCCCTGGCGTAATTAAAATTTGCGACAGTAAAAAAAGTAATTTTTGAAAAATTTACTATAGAAAAGGCAATTCCTGGCGTAATTAAAATTTGCGACAGTAAAAAATTATTTTTTGAAAAATTTACTGTAGAAAAGGCAATCCCTGGCGTAATTAAAATTTGGGACAGTATAAAATTAAATTTTGAAAAATTTACTATATAAAAGGCAATCCCTGGCTTAATTAAAATTTGCGACAGTATAAAATTAAATTTTGAAAAATTTACTATAGAAAAGGCAATTCCTGGCGCAATTAAAATTTACGACAGTATAAAATTAAATTTTGAAAAATTTACTGTAGAAAAGGCAATCCCTGGCGCAATTAAAATTTGCGACAGTAAAAAATTAATTTGTGAAAAATTTACTATAGAAAAGGCAATCCCTGGCGTAATTAAAATTTGCGACAGTAAAAAATTATTTTTTGAAAAATTGACTGTAGAAAAGGCAATCCCTGTCGCAATTAAAATTTGCGACAGTAAAAAATTAATTTGTGACAAATATACTACAGAAAAGGTAATCCCTGGCGTAATTAAAATTTGCGACAGTAAAAAATTATTTTTTGAAAAATTTACTATAGAAAAGGCAATCCCTGGCTTATTTAAAATTTGCGACAGTAAACAATTAATTTTTGAAAAATTTACTGTAGAAAAGGCAATCCCTGGCGCAATTAAAATTTGCGACAGTAGAAAATTATTTTTTGAAAAATTTACTATAGAAAAGGCAATCCCTGGCGTAATTAAAATTTTCGACAGTAAAAAATTAATTTTTGAAAAATTTACTATAGAAAAGGCAGTCCCTGGCGCAATTAAAATTTGCGAGAGTAAAAAATTATTTTTTGCAAAATTTACTATAGAAAAGGCAATCCCTGGCGCAATTAAAATTTGCGACAGTAAAAAATTATTTTTTGAAAAATTTACTGTAGAAAAGGCAATCCCTGGCGCAATTAAAATTTGCGAAAGTAGAAGATTATTTTTTGAAAAATTTAGTGTAGAAAAGGCAATCCCTGGCGTAATTAAAATTTGCGACAGTAAAAAATTATTTTTTGAAAAATTTACTGTAGAAAAGGCAATCCCTGGCGCAATTAAAATTTGCGACAGTAAAAAATTAATTTGTGGAAAATTTACTATAGAAAAGGCAATCCCTGGCGCAATTAAAATTTGCGACAGTAAAAAATTAAATTTTGAAAAATTTACTGTAGAAAGGCAATCCCTGGCGAATTTAAAATTTGCGACAGTAGAAAAGTATTTTTTGAAAAATTTACTGTAGAAAAGGCAATCCCTGGCGTAATTAAAATTTGCGACAGTATAAAATTAAATTTTGAAAAATTTACTGTAGAAAGGCAATCCCTGGCGCAATTAAAATTTGTGACAGTAGAAAATTATTTTTTGAATAATTTACTATAGAAAAGGCAAACCTTGGCGGATTTAAAATTTGCGACAGTAAAAAATTATTTTTTGAATAATTTACTATAGAAAAGGCAATCCCTGGCGTAATTAAAATTTGCGACAATAAAAAATTATTTTTTGAAAAATTTACTATAGAAATGGTAATCCCTGGCGTAATTAAAATTTGCGACAGTAAAAAAAGTAATTTTTGAAAAATTTACTATAGAAAAGGCAATTCCTGGCGTAATTAAAATTTGCGACAGTAAAAAATTAATTTTTGAAAAATTTACTATAGAAAAGGCAATCCCTGGCGTATTTAAAATTTGCGACAGTAAAAAATTATTTTTTGAAAAATTTAATGTAGAAAAGGCAATCCCCGGCGCAATTAAAATTTTCGACAGTAGAAAATTATTTTTTGAAAAATTTACTGTAGAAAAGGCAATCCCTGGCGTAGTTAAAATTTGCGACAGTAAAAAATTATTTTTTGAAAAATTTACTATAGAAAAGGTAATCCCTGTCGTAATTAAAATTTGCGACAGTAAAAAAAGTAATTTTTGAAAAATTTACTATAGAAAAGGCAATTCCTGGCGTAATTAAAATTTGCGATAGTAAAAAATTATTTTTTGCAAAATTTACTGTAGAAAAGGCAATCCCTGGCGCAATTAAAATTTGCGACAGTAGAAAATTATTTTTTGAAAAATTGACTATAGAAAAGGCAATCCCTGGCGTAATTAAAATTTTCGACAGTAAAAAATTAATTTTTGAAAAATTTACTATAGAAAAGGCAATCCCTGGCGCAATTAAAATTTGCGAGAGTAAAAAATTATTTTTTGCAAAATTTACTATAGAAAAGGCAATCCCTGGCGCAATTAAAATTTGCGACAGTAAAAAATTATTTTTTGAAAAATTTACTATAGAAAAGGCAATCCCTTGCGTAATTAAAATTTGCGACAGTAAAAAATTATTTTTTGAAAAATTGACTGTAGAAAAGGCAATCCCTGGCGCAATTAAAATTTGCGAGAGTAAAAAATTATTTTTTGAATAATTTACTATAGAAAAGGCAATCCCTGGCGCAAATAAAATTTGCGACAGTAAAAAATTATTTTTTGAAAAATTTACTATAGAAAAGGCAATCCCTGGCGTAATTAAAATTTGCGACAGTAAAAAATTATTTTTGAAAAATTGACTGTAGAAATGGCAATCCCTGGCGCAATTAAAATTTGCGACAGCAAAAAATTATTTTTTGAATAATTTACTATAGAAAAGGCAATCCCTGGCGCAATTAAAATTTGCGACAGTAAAAAATTATTTTTTTGAAAAATTTACTATAGAAAATGCAATCCCTGGCGTAATTAAAATTTGCGACAGTAAAAAATTATTTTTTGAAAAATTGACTGTAGAAAAGGCAATCCCTGGCGCAATTAAAATTTGCGACAGTAAAAAATTAATTTGTGAAAAATATACTATAGAAAATGTAATCCCTGGCGTAATTAAAATTTGCGACAGTAAAAAATTAGTTTTTGAAAAATTTACTATAGAAAGGCAATCCCTGGCGTATTTAAAATTTGCGACAGTAAAAAATTATTTTTTGAAAAATTTAATGTAGAAAAGGCAATCCCCGGCGCAATTAAAATTTTCGACAGTAGAAAATTATTTTTTGAAAAATTTACTGTAGAAAAGGCAATCCCTGGCGTAATTAAAATTTGCGACAGTAAAAAATTATTTTTGAAAAATTTACTATAGAAAAGGTAATCCCTGGCGTAATTAAAATTTGCGACAGTAAAAAAAGTAATTTTTGAAAAATTTACTATAGAAAAGGCAATTCCTGGCGTAATTAAAATTTGCGACAGTAAAAAATTATTTTTTGCAAAATTTACTGTAGAAAAGGCAATCCCTGGCGCAATTAAAATTAGCGACAGTAGAAAATTATTTTTTGAAAAATTTACTATAGAAAAGGCAATCCCTGGCGTAATTACAATTTTCGACAGTAAAAAATTAATTTTTGAAAAATTTACTATAGAAAAGGCAATCCCTGGCGCAATTAAAATTTGCGAGAGTAAAAAATTATTTTTGCAAAATTTACTATAGAAAAGGCAATCCCTTTCGCAATTAAAATTTGCGACAGTAAAAAATTAAATTTTGAAAAATATACTGTAGAAAGGCAATCCCTGGCGCAATTAAAATTTGCGACAGTAGAAAATTATTTTTGAAAAATTTACTGTAGAAAAGGCAATCCCTGGCGCAATTAAAATTTGCGAGAGTAAAAAATTGATTTGTGAAAAATTTACTATAGAAAAGGCAATCCCTGGCGCAATTAAAATTTGCGACAGTAAAAAATTAAATTTTGAAAAATTTACTGTAGAAAGGCATTCCCTGGCGCAATTAAAATGTGCGACAGTAGAAAATTATTTTTTGAAAAATTTACTGTAGAAAAGGCAATCCCTGGCGTAATTAAATTTGCGACAGTAAAAAATTAATTTGTGAAAAATATACTATAGAAAATGTAATCCCTGGCGTAATTAATATTTGCGACAGTAAAAAATTATTTTTTGAAAAATTTACTATAGAAAAGGCAATCTCTGGCTTATTTAAAATTTGCGACAGTAAACAATTAATTTTTGAAAAATTTACTGTAGAAAAGGCAATCCCTGGCGCAATTAAAATTTGCGACAGTAGAAAATTATTTTTTGAAAAATTTACTATAGAAAAGGCAATCCCTGGCGTAATTAAAATTTTCGACAGTAAAAAATTAATTTTTGAAAAATTTACTATAGAAAAGGCAATCCCTGGCGCAATTAAAATTTGCGAAAGTAAAAAATTATTTTTTGCAAAATTTACTATAGAAAAGGCAATCCCTGGCGCAATTAAAATTTGCGACAGTAAAAAATTATTTTTGAAAAATTTACTGTAGAAAAGGCAATCCCTGGCCAATTAAAATTTGCGACAGTAGAAAATTATTTTTTGAAAAATTTAGTGTAGAAAAGGCAATCCCTGGCGTAATTAAAATTTGCGACAGTAAAAAATTATTTTTTGAAAAATTTACTATAGAAAAGGCAATCCCTGGCGTAATTAAAATTTGCGACAGTAAAAAATTATTTTTTGAATAATTTACTATAGAAAAGGCAATCCCTGGCGCAATTAAAATTTGCGACAGTAAAAATTATTTTTTGAAAAATTTACTATAGAAAAGGGCAATCCCTGGCTTATTTAAAATTTGCGACAGTAAACAATTAATTTTTGAAAAATTTACTGTAGAAAAGGCAATCCCTTGCGTAATTAAAATTTGCGACAGTAAAAAATTAGTTTTTGAAAAATTTACTATAGAAAAGGCAATCCCTGGCGTATTTAAAATTTGCGACAGTAAAAAATTATTTTTTGAATAATTTACTATAGAAAAGGCAATCACTGGCGCAATTAAAATTTGCGACAGTAAAAAATTATTTTTTGAAAAATTTACTATAGAAAAGGCAATCCCTGGCGTAATTAAAATTTGCGACAGTAAAAAATTATTTTTTGAAAAATTGACTGTAGAAAAGGCAATCCCTGGCGCAATTTAAATTTGCGACAGTAAAAATTATTTTTTGAAAAATTTACTATAGAAAAGGCAATCCCTGGCTTATTTAAAATTTGCGAAAGTAAACAATTAATTTTTGAAAAATTTACTGTAGAAAAGGCAATCCCTTGCGTAATTAAAATTTGCGACAGTAAAAATTAGTTTTTGAAAAATTTACTATAGAAAAGGCAATCCCTGGCTTATTTAAAATTTGCGACAGTAAACAATTAATTTTGAAAAATTTACTGTAGAAAAGGCAATCCCTGGCGCAATTAATATTTGCGACAGTAGAAAATTATTTTTTGAAAAATTTACTATAGAAAAGGCAATCCCTGGCGTAATTAAAATTTGCGACAGTAAAAAATTAATTTGTGAAAAATATACTATAGAAAAGGTCATCCCTGGCGTAATTAAAATTTGCGACAGTAAAAAATTATTTTTTGAAAATTTTACTATAGAAAAGGCAATCCCTGGCTTATTTAAAATTTGCGACAGTAAACAATTAATTTTTGAAAAATTTACTGTAGAAAAGCAATCCCTGGCGCAATTAAAATTTGCGACAGTAGAAAATTATTTTTTGAAAAATTTACTATAGAAAAGGCAATCCCTGGCGTAATTAAAATTTTCGACAGTAAGAAATTAATTTTTGAAAAATTTACTATAGAAAAGGCAATCCCTGGCGCAATTAAAATTTGCGAGAGTAAAAAATTATTTTTTGCAAAATTTACTATAGAAAAGGCAATCCCTGGCGCAATTAAAATTTGCGACAGTAAAAAATTATTTTTTGAAAAATTTACTGTAGAAAAGGCAATCCCTGGCGCAATTAAAATTTGCAACAGTAGAAAATTATTTTTTGAAAAATTTAGAGTAGAAAAGGCAATCCCTGGCGTAATTAAAATTTGCGACAGTAAAAAATTAATTTTTGAAAAATTTACTATAGAAAAGGCAATCCCTGGCGCAATTAAAATTTGCGGGAGTAAAAAACTATTTTTTTCAAAATTTACTATAGAAAAGGCAATCCCTGGCGCAATTAAAATTTGCGACAGTAAAAAATTATTTTTTGAAAAATTTACTGTAGAAAAGGCAATCCCTGGCGCAATTAAAATTTGCGACAGTAGAAAATTATTTTTGAAAAATTTAGTGTAGAAAAGGCAATCCCTGGCGTAATTAAAATTTGCGACAGTAAAAAAATTATTTTTTGAAAAATTTACTGTAGAAAAGGCAATCCCTGGCGCAATTAAAATTTGCGACAGTAAAAAATTAATTTGTGAAAAATTTACTATAGAAAAGGCAATCCCTGGCGCAATTAAAATTTGCGACAGTAAAAAATTATTTTTTGCAAAATTTACTATAGAAACGGCAATCCCTGGCGCAATTAAAATTTGCGACAGTAAAAAATTGTTTTTTGAAAAATTTACTGTAGAAAAGGCAATCCCTGGCGCAATTAAAATTTGCGACAGTAGAAAATTATTTTTTGAAAAATTTAGTGTAGAAAAGGCAATCCCTGGCGTAATTAAAATTTGCGACAGTAAAAAATTATTTTTTGAAAAATTTACTGTAGAAAAGGCAATCCCTGGCGCAATTAAAATTTGCGACAGTAAAAAAATAATTTGTGAAAAATTTACTATAGAAAAGGCAATGCCTGGCGCAATTAAAATTTGCGACAGTAGAAAATTATTTTTTGAAAAATTTACTGTAGAAAGGCAATCCCTGGCGCAATTAAAATTTGCGACAGTAAAAAATTATTTTTTGAAAAATTTACTGTAGAAAAGGCAATCCCTGGCGCAATTAAAATTTGCGACAGTAAAAAATTAATTTGTGAAAAATTTACTATAGAAAAGGCAATCCCTGGCGCAATTAAAATTTGCGACAGTAAAAAATTATTTTTTGCAAAATTTACTATAGAAAAGGCAATCCCTGGCGAATTTAAAATTTGCGACAGTAGAAAATTATTTTTTGAAAAATTTACTGTAGAAAAGGCAATCCCTGGCGCAATTAAAATTTGCGACAATAAAAAATTATTTTTTGTATAATTTACTATAGAAAAAGCAATCCCTGGCGGATTTAAAATTTGAGACAGTAAAAAATTATTTTTTGAATTATTTACTATAGAAAAGGCAATACCTGGCGGGTTTAAAATTTGCGACAGTAAAAAATTATTTTTTGAAAAATTTACTATAGAAAAGGCAATCCCTGGCGCAATTAAAATTTGCGACAGTAAAAAATTGTTTTTTGAAAAATTTACTGTAGAAAAGGCAATCCCTGGCGCAATTAAAATTTGCGACAGTAGAAAATTATTTTTTGAAAAATTTAGTGTAGAAAAGGCAATCCCTGGCGTAATTAAAATTTGCGACAGTAAAAAATTATTTTTTGAAAAATTTACTGTAGAAAAGGCAATCCCTGGCGCAATTAAAATTTGCGACAGTAAAAAATTAATTTGTGAAAAATTTACTATAGAAAAGGCAATGCCTGGCGCAATTAAAATTTGCGACAGTAGAAAATTATTTTTTGAAAAATTTACTGTAGAAAGGCAATCCCTGGCGCAATTAAAATTTGCGACAGTAAAAAATTATTTTTTGAAAAATTTACTGTAGAAAAGGCAATCCCTGGCGCAATTAAAATTTGCGACAGTAAAAAATTAATTTGTGAAAAATTTACTATAGAAAAGGTAATCCCTGGCGCAATTAAAATTTGCGACAGTAAAAAATTATTTTTTGCAAAATTTACTATAGAAAAGGCAATCCCTGGCGAATTTAAAATTTGCGACAGTAGAAAATTATTTTTTGAAAAATTTACTGTAGAAAAGGCAATCCCTGGCGCAATTAAAATTTGCGACAATAAAAAATTATTTTTTGTATAATTTACTATAGAAAAGGCAATCCCTGGCGGATTTAAAATTTGAGACAGTAAAAAATTATTTTTTGAATTATTTACTATAGAAAAGGCAATACCTGGCGGGTTTAAAATTTGCGACAGTAAAAAATTATTTTTTGAAAAATTTACTATAGAAAAGGCAATCCCTGGCGTAATTAAAATTTGCGACAGTAAAAAATTATTTTTTGAAAAATTTACTATAGAAAAGGCAATCCCTGGCGTATTTAAAATTTGCGACAGTAAAAAATTATTTTTTGAATAATTTACTATAGAAAAGGCAATCCCTGGCGCAATTAAAATTTGCGACAGTAAAAAATTATATTTCGAAAAATTTACTATAGAAAAGGCAATCCCTGGCGTATTTAAAATTTGCGACAGTAAAAAATTAATTTTTGAAAAATTTACTATAGAAAAGGCAAGCCCTGGCGTAATTAAAATTTGCAACAGTAAAAAATTATTTTTTGAAAAATTTACTATAGAAATGGCAATCCCTGGCGTAATTAAAATTTTCGACAGTAGAAAATTAATTTGTGAAAAATTTACTGTAGAAAAGGCAACCCTTGGCGCAATTAAAATTTGCGACAGTAAAAAATTATGTTTTGAAAAATTTACTGTAGAAAAGGCAATCCTTGGCGCAATTAAAATTTGCGACAGTAAAAAAATATTTTTTGAAAAATTTACTGTAGAAAAGGCAATCCCTGGCGCAATTAAAATTTGCGACAGTAAAAAATTATTTTTTGAATAATTTACTGTAGAAAAGGCAATCCCATGCCGTAATTAAAATTTGCGACAGTATAAAATTAATTTGTGAAAAATTTACTATAGAAAAGGCAATCCTTGGCGCAATTAAAATTTGCGACAGTAAAAAATTAAATTTTGAAAAATTTACTGTAGAAAGGCAATCCCTGGCGCAATTAAAATTTGCGACAGTAGAAAATTATTTTTTGAAAAATTTACTGTAGAAAAGGCAATCCCTGGCGTAATTAAAATTTGCGACAGTAAAAAATTATTTTTGCAAAATTTACTATAGAAAACGCAATCCCTGGCGTAATTAAAATTTGCGACAGTAGAAAATTATTTTTTGAAAAATTTACTGTAGAAAAGGCAATCCCTGGCGTAATTAAAATTTGCGACAGTAAAAAATTATTTTTTGAAAAATTTACTATAGAAAAGGTAATCCCTGGCGTAATTAAAATTTGCGACAGTAAAAAAAGTAATTTTTGAAAAATTTACTATAGAAAAGGCAATTCCTGGCGTAATTAAAATTTGCGACAGTAAAAAATTATTTTTTACAAAATTTACTGTAGAAAAGGCAATCCCTGGCGCAATTAAAATTTGCGACAGTAGAAAATTATTTTTTGAAAAATTTACTATAGAAAAGGCAATCCCTGGCGTAATTAAAATTTTCGACAGTAAAAAATTAATTTTTGAAAAATTTACTATAGAAAAGGCAATCCCTGGCGCAATTAAAATTTGCGAGAGTAAAAAATTATTTTTTGCAAAATTTACTATAGAAAAGGCAATCCCTGGCGCAATTAAAATTTGCGACAGTAAAAAATTATTTTTTGAAAAATTTACTGTAGAAAAGGCAATCCCTGGCGCAATGAAAATTTGCGACAATAGAAAATTATTTTTTGAAAAATTTAGTGTAGAAAAGGCAATCCCTGGCGCAATTAAAATTTGCGACAGTAGAAAATTATTTTTTGAAAAATTTACTATAGAAAAGGCAATCCCTGGCGTAATTAAAATTTGCGACAGTAAAAAATTAATTTGTGAAAAATATACTATAGAAAAGGTAATCCCTGGCGTAATTAAAATTTGCGACAGTAAAAAATTATTTTTGAAAAATTTACTATAGAAAAGGCAATCCCTGGCTTATTTAAAATTTGCGACAGTAAACAATTAATTTTTGAAAAATTTACTGTAGAAAGGCAATCCCTGGCGCAATTAAAATTTGCGACAGTAGAAAATTATTTTTGAAAAATTTACTGTAGAAAAGGCAATCCCTGGCGTAATTAAAATTTGCGACAGTAAAAAAATTATTTTTGCAATCCTGGCGTAATTAAAATTTGCGACAGTAGAAAATTATTTTTTGAAAAATTTACTGTAGAAAAGGCAATCCCTGGCGTAATTAAAATTTGCGACAGTAAAAAATTATTTTTTGAAAAATTTACTATAGAAAAGGTAATCCCTGGCGTAATTAAAATTTGCGACAGTAAAAAAAGTAATTTTTGAAAAATTTACTATAGAAAAGGCAATTCCTGGCGTAATTAAAATTTGCGACAGTAAAAAATTATTTTTTACAAAATTTACTGTAGAAAAGGCAATCCCTGGCGCAATTAAAATTTGCGACAGTAGAAAATTATTTTTTGAAAAATTTACTATAGAAAAGGCAATCCCTGGCGTAATTAAAATTTTCGACAGTAAAAAATTAATTTTTGAAAAATTTACTATAGAAAAGGCAATCCCTGGCGCAATTAAAATTTGCGAGAGTAAAAAATTATTTTTTGCAAAATTTACTATAGAAAAGGCAATCCCTGGCGCAATTAAAATTTGCGACAGTAAAAAATTATTTTTGAAAAATTTACTGTAGAAAAGGCAATCCCTGGCGCAATGAAAATTTGCGACAATAGAAAATTTTTTTGAAAAATTTAGTGTAGAAAAGGCAATCCCTGGCGCAATTAAAATTTGCGACAGTAGAAAATTATTTTTTGAAAAATTTACTATAGAAAAGGCAATCCCTGGCGTAATTAAAATTTGCGACAGTAAAAAATTAATTTGTGAAAAATATACTATAGAAAAGGTAATCCCTGGCGTAATTAAAATTTGCGACAGTAAAAAATTATTTTTTGAAAAATTTACTATAGAAAAGGCAATCCCTGGCTTATTTAAAATTTGCGACAGTAAACAATTAATTTTTGAAAAATTTACTGTAGAAAAGCAATCCCTGGCGCAATTAAAATTTGCGACAGTAGAAAATTATTTTTTGAAAAATTTACTATAGAAAAGGCAATCCCTGGCGTAATTAAAATTTTCGACAGTAAAAAATTAATTTTTGAAAAATTTACTATAGAAAAGGCAATCCCTGGCGCAATTAAAATTTGCGACAGTAAAAAATTATTTTTTGCAAAATTTACTATAGAAAAGGCAATCCCTGGCGCAATTAAAATTTGCGACAGTAAAAAATTATTTTTTGAAAAATTTACTGTAGAAAAGGCAATCCCTGGCGCAATTAAAATTTGCAACAGTAGAAAATTATTTTTTGAAAAATTTAGAGTAGAAAAGGCAATCCTTGGCGTAATTAAAATTTGCGACAGTAAAAAATTAATTTTTGAAAAATTTACTATAGAAAACGCAATCCCTGGCGCAATTAAAATTTGCGGGAGTAAAAAATTATTTTTTGCAAAATTTACTATAGAAAAGGCAATCCCTGGCGCAATTAAAATTTGCGACAGTAAAAAATTATTTTTGAAAAATTTACTGTAGAAAAGGCAATCCCTGGCGCAATTAAAATTTGCGACAGTAGAAAATTATTTTTTGAAAAATTTAGTGTAGAAAAGGCAATCCCTGGCGTAATTAAAATTTGCGACAGTAAAAAATTATTTTTTGAAAAATTTACTGTAGAAAAGGCAATCCTGGCGCAATTAAAATTTGCGACAGTAAAAAATTAATTTGTGAAAAATTTACTATAGAAAAGGCAATCCCTGGCGAAATTAAAATTGCGACAGTAAAAAATTATTTTTGCAAAATTTACTATAGAAAAGGCAATCCCTGGCGCAATTAAAATTTGCGACAGTAAAAAATTATTTTTTGAAAAATTTACTGTAGAAAAGGCAATCCCTGGCGCAATTAAAATTTGCGACAGTAGAAAATTATTTTTTGAAAAATTTAGTGTAGAAAAGGCAATCCCTGGCGTAATTAAAATTTGCGACAGTAAAAAATTATTGTTTGAAAAATTTACTGTAGAAAAGGCAATCCCTGGCGCAATTAAAATTTGCGACAGTAAAAAATTAATTTGTGAAAAATTTACTATAGAAAAGGCAATCCCTGGCGCAATTAAAATTTGCGACAGTAGAAAATTATTTTTTGAAAAATTTACTGTAGAAAGGCAATCCCTGGCGCAATTAAAATTTGCGACAGTAAAAAATTATTTTTTGAAAAATTTACTGTAGAAAAGGCAATCCCTGGCGCAATTAAAATTTGCGACAGTAAAAAATTAATTTGTGAAAAATTTACTATAGAAAAGGCAATCCCTGGCGCAATTAAAATTTGCGACAGTAAAAAATTATTTTTTGCAAAATTTACTATAGAAAAGGCAATCCCTGGCGAATTTAAAATTTGCGACAGTAGAAAATTATTTTTTGAAAAATTTACTGTAGAAAAGACAATCCCTGGCGAAATTAAAATTTGCGACAATAAAAAATTATTTTTGTATAATTTACTATAGAAAAGGCAATCCCGGGCGGATTTAAAATTTGAGACAGTAAAAAATTATTTTTTGAATTATTTACTATAGAAAAGGCAATACTTGGCGGGTTTAAAATTTGCGACAGTAAAAAATTATTTTTTGAAAAATTTACTATAGAAAAGGCAATCCCTGGCGTAATTAAAATTTGCGACAGTAAAAATTATTTTTTGAAAAATTTACTATAGAAAAGGCACTCCCTGGCGTATTTAAAATTTGCGACAGTAAAAAATTATTTTTTGAATAATTTACTATAGAAAAGGCAATCCCTGGCGCAATTAAAATTTGCGACAGTAAAAAATTATATTTCGAAAAATTTACTATAGAAAAGGCAATCCCTGGCGTATTTAAAATTTGCGACAGTAAAAAATTAATTTTTGAAAAATTTACTATAGAAAAGGCAAGCCCTGGCGTAATTAAAATTTGCAACAGTAAAAAATTATTTTTTGAAAAATTTACTATAGAAATGGCAATCCCTGGCGTAATTAAAATTTTCGACAGTAGAAAATTAATTTGTGAAAAATTTACTGTAGAAAAGGCAACCCTTGGCGCAATTAAAATTTGCGACAGTAAAAAATTATGTTTTGAAAAATTTACTGTAGAAAAGGCAATCCTTGGCGCAATTAAAATTTGCGACAGTAAAAAATTATTTTTTGAAAAATTTACTGTAGAAAAGGCAATCCCTGGCGCAATTAAAATTTGCGACAGTAAAAAATTATTTTTTGAATAATTTACTGTAGAAAAGGCAATCCCATGCCGTAATTAAAATTTGCGACAGTATAAAATTAATTTGTGAAAAATTTACTATAGAAAAGGCAATCCTTGGCGCAATTAAAATTTGCGACAGTAAAAAATTAAATTTTGAAAAATTTACTGTAGAAAGGCAATCCCTGGCGCAATTAAAATTTGCGACAGTAGAAAATTATTTTTTGAAAAATTTACTGTAGAAAAGGCAATCCCTGGCGCAATTAAAATTTGCGACAGTAGAAAATTATTTTTTGAAAAATTTAGTGTAGAAAAGGCAATCCCTGGCGTAATTAAAATTTGCGACAGTAAAAAATTATTGTTTGAAAAATTTACTGTAGAAAAGGCAATCCCTGGCGCAATTAAAATTTGCGACAGTAAAAAATTAATTTGTGAAAAATTTACTATAGAAAAGGCAATCCCTGGCGCAATTAAAATTTGCGACAGTAGAAAATTATTTTTTGAAAAATTTACTGTAGAAAGGCAATCCCTGGCGCAATTAAAATTTGCGACAGTAAAAAATTATTTTTTGAAAAATTTACTGTAGAAAAGGCAATCCCTGGCGCAATTAAAATTTGCGACAGTAAAAAATTAATTTGTGAAAAATTTACTATAGAAAAGGCAATCCCTGGCGCAATTAAAATTTGCGACAGTAAAAAATTATTTTTTGCAAAATTTACTATAGAAAAGGCAATCCCTGGCGAATTTAAAATTTGCGACAGTAGAAAATTATTTTTTGAAAAATTTACTGTAGAAAAGACAATCCCTGGCGAAATTAAAATTTGCGACAATAAAAAATTATTTTTTGTATAATTTACTATAGAAAAGGCAATCCCTGGCGCAATTAAAATTTGCGACAGTAAAAAATTATTTTTTGCAAAATTTACTATAGAAAAGGCAATCCCTGGCGAATTTAAAATTTGCGACAGTAGAAAATTATTTTTTGAAAAATTTACTGGAGAAAAGACAATCCCTGGCGAAATTAAAATTTGCGACAATAAAAAATTATTTTTTGTATAATTTACTATAGAAAAGGCAATCCCGGGCGGATTTAAAATTTGAGACAGTAAAAAATTATTTTTTGAATTATTTACTATAGAAAAGGCAATACTTGGCGGGTTTAAAATTTGCGACAGTAAAAAATTATTTTTTGAAAAATTTACTATAGAAAAGGCAATCCCTGGCGTAATTAAAATTTGCGACAGTAAAAAATTATTTTTTGAAAAATTTACTATAGAAAAGGCACTCCCTGGCGTATTTAAAATTTGCGACAGTAAAAAATTATTTTTTGAATAATTTACTATAGAAAAGGCAATCCCTGGCGCAATTAAAATTTGCGACAGTAAAAAATTATATTTCGAAAAATTTACTATAGAAAAGGCAATCCCTGGCGTATTTAAAATTTGCGACAGTAAAAAATTAATTTTTGAAAAATTTACTATAGAAAAGGCAAGCCCTGGCGTAATTAAAATTTGCAACAGTAAAAAATTATTTTTTGAAAAATTTACTATAGAAATGGCAATCCCTGGCGTAATTAAAATTTTCGACAGTAGAAAATTAATTTGTGAAAAATTTACTGTAGAAAAGGCAACCCTTGGCGCAATTAAAATTTGCGACAGTAAAAAATTATGTTTTGAAAAATTTACTGTAGAAAAGGCAATCCTTGGCGCAATTAAAATTTGCGACAGTAAAAAATTATTTTTTGAAAAATTTACTGTAGAAAAGGCAATCCCTGGCGCAATTAAAATTTGCGACAGTAAAAAATTATTTTTTGAATAATTTACTGTAGAAAAGGCAATCCCATGCCGTAATTAAAATTTGCGACAGTATAAAATTAATTTGTGAAAAATTTACTATAGAAAAGGCAATCCTTGGCGCAATTAAAATTTGCGACAGTAAAAAATTAAATTTTGAAAAATTTACTGTAGAAAGGCAATCCCTGGCGCAATTAAAATTTGCGACAGTAGAAAATTATTTTTTGAAAAATTTACTGTAGAAAAGGCAATCCCTGGCGTAATTAAAATTTGCGACAGTAAAAAATTATTTTTGCAAAATTTACTATAGAAAACGCAATCCCTGGCGTAATTAAAATTTGCTACAGTAGAAAATTATTTTTTGAAAAATTTACTGTAGAAAAGGCAATCCCTGGCGTAATTAAAATTTGCGACAGTAAAAAATAATTTTTTGAAAAATTTACTATAGAAAAGGTAATCCCTGGTGTAATTAAAATTTGCGACAGTAAAAAAATTAATTTTTGAAAAATTTACTATAGAAAAGGCAATTCCTGTCGTAATTAAAATTTGCGACAGTAAAAAATTATTTTTTACAAAATTTACTGTAGAAAAGGCAATCCCTGGCGCAATTAAAATTTGCGACAGTAGAAAATTATTTTTTGAAAAATTTACTATAGAAAAGGCAATCCCTGGCGTAATTAAAATTTTCGACAGTAAAAAATTAATTTTTGAAAAATTTACTATAGAAAAGGCAATCCCTGGCGCAATTAAAATTTGCGAGAGTAAAAAATTATTTTTTGCAAAATTTACTATAGAAAAGGCAATCCCTGGCGCAATTAAAATTTGCGACAGTAAAAAATTATTTTTTGAAAAATTTACTGTAGAAAAGGCAATCCCTGGCGCAATGAAAATTTGCGACAATAGAAAATTATTTTTTGAAAAATTTAGTGTAGAAAAGGCAATCCCTGGCGTAATTAAAATTTGCGACAGTAAAAAATTATTTTTTGAAAAATTTACTGTAGAAAAGGCAATCCCTGGCGCAGTTAAAATTTGCGACAGTAAAAAATTAATTTGTGAAAAATTTACTATAGAAAAGGCAAACCCTGGCGCAATTAAAATTTGCGACAGTAAAAAATTAAATTTTGAAAAATTTACTGTCGAAAGGTAATCCCTGGCGCAATTAAAATTTGCGACAATAGAAAATTATTTTTTGAAAAATTTATTGTAGAAAAGGCAATCCCTGGCGTAATTAAAATTTGCGACAGTAAAAAATTATTTTTGCAAAATTTACTATAGAAAACGCAATCCCTGGCGTAATTAAAATTTGCGACAGTAAAAAATTATTTTTTGCAAAATTTTCTATAGAAAAGACAATCCCTGGCGAATGTAAAATTTGCGACAGTAGAAAAATATTTTTTGAAAAATTTACTGTAGAAAAGGCAATCCCTGGCGCAATTAAAATTTGCGACAGTAAAAAATTATTTTTTGAATAATTTACTATAGAAAAGGCAATCCCTGGCGGATTTAAAATTTGAGACAGTAAAAAATTATTTTTTGTATAATTTACTACAGAAAAGGCAATACCTGGCGGATTTAAAATTTGCGACAGTAAAAAATTATTTTTTGAAAAATTTACTATAGAAAAGGCAATCCCTGGCGTAATTAAAATTTGCGACAGTAAAAAATTATTTTTTGAAAAATTTACTATAGAAAAGGCAATCCCTGGCGTAATTAAAATTTGCGACAGTAAAAAATTGTTTTTTGAAAAATTTACTATAGAAAAGGCAATCCCTGGCGTATTTAAAATTTGCGACAGTAAAAAATTATTTTTTGAATAATTTACTATAGAAGAGGCAATCCCTGGCGCAATTAAAATTTGCGACAGTAAAAAATTATATTTCGAAAAATTTACTATAGAAAAGGCAATCCCTGGCGTATTTAAAATTTGCGACAGTAAAAAATTAATTTTTGAAAAATTTACTATAGAAAAGGCAATCCCTGGCGGAATTAAAATTTGCGACAGTAAAAAATTATTTCTTGAAAAATTTATTATAGAAAAGGCAATCCCTGGCGTAATTAAAATTTTCGACAGTAGAAAATGAATTTGTGAAAAATTTACTGTAGAAAAGGCAATCCTTGGCGCAATTAAAATTTGCGACAGTAAAAAACTATGTTTTGAAAAATTTACTGTAGAAAAGGCAATCCTTGGCGCAATTAAAATTTGCGACAGTAGAAAATTATTTTTTGAAAAATTTACTGTAGAAAAGGCAATCCCTGGCGCAATTAAAATTTGCGACAGTAAAACATTATTTTTTGAATAATTTACTATAGAAAAGGCAATCCCTGGCTGATTTAAAATTTGCGACAGTAAAAAATTATTTTTTGAATAATTTACTATAGAAAAGGCAATCCCTGGCGCAATTAAAATTTGCGACAGTAAAAAATTAATTTGTGAAAAATTTACTATAGAAAAGGCAATCCCTGGCGCAATTAAAATTTGCGACAGAAAAAAATTAAATTTTGAAAAATTTACTGTAGAAAAGGCAATCCCTGGCGCAATTAAAATTTGCGACAGTACAAAATTAATTTGTGAAAAATATACTATAGAAAAGGCAATCCCTGGCGCAATTAAAATTTGCGACAGTAAAAAATTATTTTTTGAAAAATTTAATGTAGAAAAGGCAATCCCCGGCGCAATTAAAATTTGCGACAGTAGAAAATTATTTTTTGAAAAATTTACTGTAGAAAAGGCAATCCCTGGCGTAATTAAAATTTGTGACAGTAAAAAATTATTTTTTGAAAAATTTACTATAGAAAAGGTAATCCCTGGCGGATTTAAAATTTGCGACAGTAAAAAATTATTTTTTGAATAATTTACTATAGAAAAGGCAATCCCTGGCGCAATTAAAATTTGCGACAGTAAAAAATTAATTTGTGAAAAATTTACTATAGAAAAGGCAATCCCTGGCGCAATTAAAATTTGCGACAGAAAAAAATTAAATTTTGAAAAATTTACTGTAGAAAGGGCAATCCCTGGCGCAATTAAAATTTGCGACAGTACAAAATTAATTTGTGAAAAATATACTATAGAAAAGGCAATCCCTGGCGCAATTAAAATTTGCGACAGTAAAAAATTATTTTTTGAAAAATTTAATGTAGAAAAGGCAATCCCCGGCGCAATTAAAATTTGCGACAGTAAAAAATTATTTTTTGAAAAATTTACTATAGAAAAGGCAATCCCTGGCGTATTTAAAATTTGCGACAGTAAAAAATGATTTTTTGAATAATTTACTATAGAAAAGGCAATCCCTGGCGCAATTAAAATTTGCGACAGTAAAAAATTATATTTCGAAAAATTTACTATAGAAAGGCAATCCCTGGCGTATTTAAAATTTGCGACAGTAAAAAATTAATTTTTGAAAAATTTACTATAGAAAAGGCAAGCCCTGGCGTAATCAAAATTTGCGATAGTAAAAAATTATTTTTTGAAAAATTTACTATAGAAATGGCAATCCCTGGCGTAATTAAAATTTTCGACAGTAGAAAATTAATTTGTGAAAAATTTACTGTAGAAAAGGCAACCCTTGGCGCAATTAAAATTTGCGACAGTAAAAAATTATGTTTTGAAAAATTTACTGTAGAAAAGGCAATCCTTGGCGCAATTAAAATTTGCGACAGTAAAAAATTATTTTTTGAAAAATTTACTGTAGAAAAGGCAATCCCTGGCGCAATTAAAATTTGCGACAGTAAAAAATTATTTTTTGAATAATTTACTGTAGAAAAGGCAATCCCATGCCGTAATTAAAATTTGCGACAGTATAAAATTAATTTGTGAAAAATTTACTATAGAAAAGGCAATCCTTGGCGCAATTAAAATTTGCGACAGTAAAAAACTATGTTTTGAAAAATTTACTGTAGAAAAGGCAATCCTTGGCGCAATTAAAATTTGCGACAGTAGAAAATTATTTTTTGAAAAATTTACTGTAGAAAAGGCAATCCCTGGCGCAATTAAAATTTGCGACAGTAAAACATTATTTTTTGAATAATTTACTATAGAAAAGGCAATCCCTGGCGGATTTAAAACTTGCGACAGTAAAAAATTATTTTTTGAATAATTTACTATAGAAAAGGCAATCCCTGGCGCAATTAAAATTTGCGACAGTAAAAAATTAATTTGTGAAAAATTTACTATAGAAAAGGCAATCCCTGGCGCAATTAAAATTTGCGACAGAAAAAAATTAAATTTTGAAAAATTTACTGTAGAAAAGGCAATCCCTGGCGCAATTAAAATTTGCGACAGTACAAAATTAATTTGTGAAAAATATACTATAGAAAAGGCAATCCCTGGCGCAATTAAAATTTGCGACAGTAAAAAATTATTTTTTGAAAAATTTAATGTAGAAAAGGCAATCCCCGGCGCAATTAAAATTTGCGACAATAGAAAATTATTTTTTGAAAAATTTACTGTAGAAAAGGCAATCCCTGGCGTAATTAAAATTTGTGACAGTAAAAAATTATTTTTTGAAAAATTTACTATAGAAAAGGTAATCCCTGGCGGATTTAAAATTTGCGACAGTAAAAAATTATTTTTTGAATAATTTACTATAGAAAAGGCAATCCCTGGCGCAATTAAAATTTGCGACAGTAAAAAATTAATTTGTGAAAAATTTACTATAGAAAAGGCAATCCCTGGCGCAATTAAAATTTGCGACAGTAAAAAATTATTTTTTGAAAAATTTAATGTAGAAAAGGCAATCCCCGGCGCAATTAAAATTTGCGACAGTAAAAAATTATTTTTTGAAAAATTTACTATAGAAAAGGCAATCCCTGGCGTATTTAAAATTTGCGACAGTAAAAAATGATTTTTTGAATAATTTACTATAGAAAAGGCAATCCCTGGCGCAATTAAAATTTGCGACAGTAAAAAATTATATTTCGAAAAATTTACTATAGAAAAGGCAATCCCTGGCGTATTTAAAATTTGCGACAGTAAAAAATTAATTTTTGAAAAATTTACTATAGAAAAGGCAAGCCCTGGCGTAATTAAAATTTGCGATAGTAAAAAATTATTTTTTGAAAAATTTACTATAGAAATGGCAATCCCTGGCGTAATTAAAATTTTCGACAGTAGAAAATTAATTTGTGAAAAATTTACTGTAGAAAAGGCAACCCTTGGCGCAATTAAAATTTGCGACAGTAAAAAATTATGTTTTGAAAAATTTACTGTAGAAAAGGCAATCCTTGGCGCAATTAAAATTTGCGACAGTAAAAAATTATTTTTTGAGAAATTTACTGTAGAAAAGGCAATCCCTGGCGCAATTAAAATTTGCGACAGTAAAAAATTATTTTTTGAATAATTTACTGTAGAAAAGGCAATCCCATGCCGTAATTAAAATTTGCGACAGTATAAAATTAATTTGTGAAAAATTTACTATAGAAAAGGCAATCCTTGGCGCAATTAAAATTTGCGACAGTAAAAAATTAAATTTTGAAAAATTTACTGTAGAAAGGCAATCCCTGGCGCAATTAAAATTTGCGACAGTAGAAAATTATTTTTTGAAAAATTTACTGTAGAAAAGGCAATCCCTGGCGTAATTAAAATTTGCGACAGTAAAAAATTATTTTTGCAAAATTTACTATAGAAAACGCAATCCCTGGCGTAATTAAAATTTGCGACAGTAGAAAATTATTTTTTGAAAAATTTACTGTAGAAAAGGCAATCCCTGGCGTAATTAAAATTTGCGACAGTAAAAAATTATTTTTTGAAAAATTTACTATAGAAAAGTTAATCCCTGGAGTAATTAAAATTTGCGACAGTAAAAAAAGTAATTTTTGAAAAATTTACTATAGAAAAGGCAATTCCTGGCGTAATTAAAATTTGCGACAGTAAAAAATTATTTTTTACAAAATTTACTGTAGAAAAGGCAATCCCTGGCGCAATTAAAATTTGCGACAGTAGAAAATTATTTTTTGAAAAATTTACTATAGAAAAGGCAATCCCTGGCGTAATTAAAATTTTCGACAGTAAAAAATTAATTTTTGCAAAATTTACTATAGAAAAGGCAATCCCTGGCGCAATTAAAATTTGCGACAGTAAAAAATTATTTTTTGAAAAATTTACTGTAGAAAAGGCAATCCCTGGCGCAATGAAAATTTGCGACAATAGAAAATTATTTTTTGAAAAATTTAGTGTAGAAAAGGCAATCCCTGGCGTAATTAAAATTTGCGACAGTAAAAAATTATTTTTTGAAAAATTTACTGTAGAAAAGGCAATCCCTGGCGCAATTAAAATTTGCGACAGTAAAAAATTAATTTGTGAAAAATTTACTATAGAAAAGGCAATCCCTGGCGCAATTAAAATTTGCGACAGTAAAAAATTAAATTTTGAAAAATTTACTGTAGAAAGGCAATCCCTGGCGCAATTAAAATTTGCGACAGTAAAAAATTATTTTTTGAAAAATTTACTATAGAAAAGGCAATCCCTGGCGTAATTAAAATTTGCGACAGTAAAAAATTATTTTTTGAAAAATTTACTATAGAAAAGGCAATCCCTGGCGTAATTAAAATTTGCGACAGTAAAAAATTATTTTTTGAAAAATTTACTATAGAAAAGGCAATCCCTGGCGTATTTAAAATTTGCGACAGTAAAAAATTATTTTTTGAATAATTTACTATAGAAGAGGCAATCCCTGGCGCAATTAAAATTTGCGACAGTAAAAAATCATATTTCGAAAAATTTACTATAGAAAAGGCAATCCCTGGCGGATTTAAAATTTGCGACAGTAAAAAATTATTTTTTGAATAATTTACTATAGAAAAGGCAATACCTGGCGCAGTTAAAATTTGCGACAGTAAAAAATTAATTTGTGAAAAATTTACTATAGAAAAGGCAATCCCTGGCGCAATTAAAATTTGCGACAGAAAAAAATTAAATTTTGAAAAATTTACTGTAGAAAAGGCAATCCCTGGCGCAATTAAAATTTGCGACAGTACAAAATTAATTTGTGAAAAATATACTATAGAAAAGGCAATCCTTGGCGCAATTAAAATTTGCGACAGTAAAAAATTATTTTTTGAAAAATTTAATGTAGAAAAGGCAATCCCCGGCGCAATTAAAATTTGCGACAGTAGAAAATTATTTTTTGAAAAATTTACTGTAGAAAATGCAATCCCTGGCGTAATTAAAATTTGTGACAGTAAAAAATTATTTTTTGAAAAATTTACTATAGAAAAGGTAATCCCTGGCGTAATTAAAATTTGTGACAGTAAAAAAAGTAATTTTTGAAAAATTTACTATAGAAAAGGCAATTCCTGGCGTAATTAAAATTTGCGACAGTAAAAAATTATTTTTTGCAAAATTTACTGTAGAAAAGGCAATCCCTGGCGCAATTAAAATTTGCGACAGTAGAAAATTATTTTTTGAAAAATTTACTATAGAAAAGGCAATCCCTGGCGTAATTAAAATTTTCGACAGTAAAAAATTAATTTTTGAAAAATTTACTATAGAAAAGGCAATCCCTGGCGCAATTAAAATTTGCGAGAGTAAAAAATTATTTATTGAATAATTTACTATAGAAAAGGCAATCCCTGGCGCAATTAAAATTTGCGACAGTAAAAAATTATATTTCGAAAAATTTACTATAGAAAATGCAATCCCTGGCGTATTTAAAATTTGCGACAGTAAAAAATTAATTTTTGAAAAATTTACTATACAAAAGGTAATCCCTGGCGGATTTAAAATTTGCGACAGTAAAAAATTATTTTTTGAATAATTTACTATAGAAAAGGCAATCCCTGGCGCAATTAAAATTTGCGACAGTAAAAAATTAATTTGTGAAAAATTTACTATAGAAAAGGCAATCCCTGGCGCAATTAAAATTTGCGACAGAAAAAAATTAAATTTTGAAAAATTTACTGTAGAAAAGGCAATCCCTGGCGCAATTAAAATTTGCGACAGTAGAAAATTATTTTTTGAAAAATTTACTGTAGAAAATGCAATCCCTGGCGTAATTAAAATTTGTGACAGTAAAAAATTATTTTTTGAAAAATTTACTATAGAAAAGGTAATCCCTGGCGTAATTAAAATTTGCGACAGTAAAAAAAGTAATTTTTGAAAAATTTACTATAGAAAAGGCTATCCCTGGCGTAATTAAAATTTGCGACAGTAAAAAATTATTTTTTGAAAAATTTACTGTAGAAAAGGCAATCCCTGGCGCAATTAAAATTTGCGACAATAGAAAATTATTTTTTGAAAAATTTACTATAGAAAAGGCAATCCCTGGCGCAATTAAAATTTGCGACAGTAAAAAATTATATTTCGAAAAATTTACTATAGAAAAGGCAATCCCTGGCGTAATTAAAATTTGCGACAGTAAAAAATTGTTTTTTGAAAAATTTACTATAGAAAAGGCAATCCCTGGCGTAATTAAAATTTGCGACAGTAAAAAAATTGTTTTTTGAAAAATTTACTATAGAAAAGGCAATCCCTGGCGTATTTAAAATTTGCGACAGTAAAAATTATTTTTTGAATAATTTACTATAGAAGAGGCAATCCCTGGCGCAATGAAAATTTGCGACAATAGAAAATTATTTTTTGAAAAATTTAGTGTAGAAAAGGCAATCCCTGGCGTAATTAAAATTTGCGACAGTAAAAAATTATTTTTTGAAAAATTTACTGTAGAAAAGGCAATCCCTGGCGCAATTAAAATTTGCGACAGTAAAAAATTAATTTGTGAAAAATTTACTATAGAAAAGGCAATCCCTGGCGCAATTAAAATTTGCGACAGTAAAAAATTAAATTTTGAAAAATTTACTGTAGAAAGGCAATCCCTGGCGCAATTAAAATTTGCGACAGTAGAAAATTATTTTTTGAAAAATTTACTGTAGAAAAGGCAATCCCTGGCGTAATTAAAATTTGCGACAGTAAAAAATTATTTTTGCAACATTTACTATAGAAAACGCAATCCCTGGCGTAATTAAAATTTGCGACAGTAAAAAATTATTTTTTGCAAAATTTTCTATAGAAAAGACAATCCCTGGCGAATGTAAAATTTGCGACAGTAGAAAAATATTTTTTGAAAAATTTACTGTAGAAAAGGCAATCCCTGGCGCAATTAAAATTTGCGACAGTAAAAAATTATTTTTTGAATAATTTACTATAGAAAAGGCAATCCCTGGCGGATTTAAAATTTGAGAGAGTAAAAAATTATTTTTTGTATAATTTACTACAGAAAAGGCAATACCTGGCGGATTTAAAATTTGCGACAGTAAAAAATTATTTTTTGAAAAATTTACTATAGAAAAGGCAATCCCTGGCGTAATTAAAATTTGCGACAGTAAAAAATTATTTTTTGAAAAATTTACTATAGAAAAGGCAATCCCTGGCGTAATTAAAATTTGCGACAGTAAAAAATTATTTTTTGAAAAATTTACTATAGAAAAGGCAATCCCTGGCGTATTTAAAATTTGCGACAGTAAAAAATTATTTTTTGAATAATTTACTATAGAAGAGGCAATCCCTGGCGCAATTAAAATTTGCGACAGTAAAAAATTATATTTCGAAAAATTTACTATAGAAAAGGCAATCCCTGGCGGATTTAAAATTTGCGACAGTAAAAAATTATTTTTTGAATAATTTACTATAGAAAAGGCAATACCTGGCGCAGTTAAAATTTGCGACAGTAAAAAATTAATTTGTGAAAAATTTACTATAGAAAAGGCAATCCCTGGCGCAATTAAAATTTGCGACAGAAAAAAATTAAATTTTGAAAAATTTACTGTAGAAAAGGCAATCCTTGGCGCAATTAAAAATTTGCGACAGTACAAAATTAATTTGTGAAAAATATACTATAGAAAAGGCAATCCTTGGCGCAATTAAAATTTGCGACAGTAAAAAATTATTTTTTGAAAAATTTAATGTAGAAAAGGCAATCCCCGGCGCAATTAAAATTTGCGACAGTAGAAAATTATTTTTTGAAAAATTTACTGTAGAAAATGCAATCCCTGGCGTAATTAAAATTTGTGACAGTAAAAAATTATTTTTTGAAAAATTTACTATAGAAAAGGTAATCCCCTGGCGTAATTAAAATTTGTGACAGTAAAAAAAGTAATTTTTGAAAAATTTACTATAGAAAAGGCAATTCCTGGCGTAATTAAAATTTGCGACAGTAAAAAATTATTTTTTGCAAAATTTACTGTAGAAAAGGCAATCCCTGGCGCAATTAAAATTTGCGACAGTAGAAAATTATTTTTTGAAAAATTTACTATAGAAAAGGCAATCCCTGGCGTAATTAAAATTTTCGACAGTAAAAAATTAATTTTTGAAAAATTTACTATAGAAAAGGCAATCCCTGGCGCAATTAAAATTTGCGAGAGTAAAAAATTATTTATTGAATAATTTACTATAGAAAAGGCAATCCCTGGCGCAGTTAAAATTTGCGACAGTAAAAAATTATATTTCGAAAAATTTACTATAGAAAATGCAATCCCTGGCGTATTTAAAATTTGCGACAGTAAAAAATTAATTTTTGAAAAATTTACTATACAAAAGGTAATCCCTGGCGGATTTAAAATTTGCGACAGTAAAAAATTATTTTTTGAATAATTTACTATAGAAAAGGCAATCCCTGGCGCAATTAAAATTTGCGACAGTAAAAAATTAATTTGTGAAAAATTTACTATAGAAAAGGCAATCCCTGGCGCAATTAAAATTTGCGACAGAAAAAAATTAAATTTTGAAAAATTTACTGTAGAAAAGGCAATCCCTGGCGCAATTAAAATTTGCGACAGTAGAAAATTATTTTTTGAAAAATTTACTGTAGAAAATGCAATCCCTGGCGTAATTAAAATTTGTGACAGTAAAAAATTATTTTTTGAAAAATTTACTATAGAAAAGGTAATCCCTGGCGTAATTAAAATTTGCGACAGTAAAAAAAGTAATTTTTGAAAAATTTACTATAGAAAAGGCTATCCCTGGCGTAATTAAAATTTGCGACAGTAAAAAATTATTTTTTGAAAAATTTACTGTAGAAAAGGCAATCCCTGGCGCAATTAAAATTTGCGACAATAGAAAATTATTTTTTGAAAAATTTACTATAGAAAAGGCAATCCCTGGCGCAATTAAAATTTGCGACAGTAAAAAATTATATTTCGAAAAATTTACTATAGAAAAGGCAATCCCTGGCGTAATTAAAATTTGCGACAGTAAAAAATTGTTTTTTGAAAAATTTACTATAGAAAAGGCAATCCCTGGCGTAATTAAAATTTGCGACAGTAAAAAATTGTTTTTTGAAAAATTTACTATAGAAAAGGCAATCCCTGGCGTATTTAAAATTTGCGACAGTAAAAAATTATTTTTTGAATAATTTACTATAGAAGAGGCAATCCCTGGCGCAATTAAAATTTGCGACAGTAAAAAATTATATTTCGAAAAATTTACTATAGAAAAGGCAATCCCTGGCGTATTTAAAATTTGCGACAGTAAAAAATTAATTTTTGAAAAATTTACTATAGAAAAGGCAATCCCTGGCGGAATTAAAATTTGCGACAGTAAAAAATTATTTTTTGAAAAATTTATTATAGAAAAGGCAATCCCTGGCGTAATTAAAATTTTCGACAGTAGAAAATGAATTTGTGAAAAATTTACTGTAGAAAAGGCAATCCTTGGCGCAATTAAAATTTGCGACAGTAAAAAACTATGTTTTGAAAAATTTACTGTAGAAAAGGCAATCCTTGGCGTAATTAAAATTTGCGACAGTAAAAAATTATTTTTGCAAAATTTACTATAGAAAACGCAATCCCTGGCGTAATTAAAATTTGCGACAGTAAAAAATTATTTTTTGCAAAATTTTCTATAGAAAAGACAATCCCTGGCGAATGTAAAATTTGCGACAGTAGAAAAATATTTTTTGAAAAATTTACTGTAGAAAAGGCAATCCCTGGCGCAATTAAAATTTGCGACAGTAAAAAATTATTTTTTGAATAATTTACTATAGAAAAGGCAATCCCTGGCGGATTTAAAATTTGAGACAGTAAAAAATTATTTTTTGTATAATTTACTACAGAAAAGGCAATACCTGGCGGATTTAAAATTTGCGACAGTAAAAAATTATTTTTTGAAAAATTTACTATAGAAAAGGCAATCCCTGGCGTAATTAAAATTTGCGACAGTAAAAAATTATTTTTTGAAAAATTTACTATAGAAAAGGCAATCCCTGGCGTAATTAAAATTTGCGACAGTAAAAAATTGTTTTTTGAAAAATTTACTATAGAAAAGGCAATCCCTGGCGTATTTAAAATTTGCGACAGTAAAAAATTATTTTTTGAATAATTTACTATAGAAGAGGCAATCCCTGGCGCAATTAAAATTTGCGACAGTAAAAAATTATATTTCGAAAAATTTACTATAGAAAAGGCAATCCCTGGCGTATTTAAAATTTGCGACAGTAAAAAATTAATTTTTGAAAATTTACTATAGAAAAGGCAATCCCTGGCGGAATTAAAATTTGCGACAGTAAAAAATTATTTTTTGAAAAATTTATTATAGAAAAGGCAATCCCTGGCGTAATTAAAATTTTCGACAGTAGAAAATGAATTTGTGAAAAATTTACTGTAGAAAAGGCAATCCTTGGCGCAATTAAAATTTGCGACAGTAAAAAACTATGTTTTGAAAAATTTACTGTAGAAAAGGCAATCCTTGGCGCAATTAAAATTTGCGACAGTAGAAAATTATTTTTTGAAAAATTTACTGTAGAAAAGGCAATACCTGGCGCAATTAAAATTTGCGACAGTAAAACATTATTTTTTGAATAATTTACTATAGAAAAGAAAATCCCTGGCGGATTTAAAATTTGCGACAGTAAAAAATTATTTTTTGAATAATTTACTATAGAAAAGGCAATCCCTGGCGCAATTAAAATTTGCGACAGTAAAAAATTAATTTGTGAAAAATTTACTATAGAAAAGGCAATCCCTGGCGCAATTAAAATTTGCGACAGAAAAAAATTAAATTTTGAAAAATTTACTGTAGAAAAGGCAATCCCTGGCGCAATTAAAATTTGCGACAGTACAAAATTAATTTGTGAAAAATATACTATAGAAAAGGCAATCCCTGGCGCAATTAAAATTTGCGACAGTAAAAAATTATTTTTTGAAAAATTTAATGTAGAAAAGGCAATCCCCGGCGCAATTAAAATTTGCGACAGTAGAAAATTATTTTTTGAAAAATTTACTGTAGAAAAGGCAATCCCTGGCGTAATTAAAATTTGTGACAGTAAAAAATTATTTTTTGAAAAATTTACTACAGAAAAGGTAATCCCTGGCGGATTTAAAATTTGCGACAGTAAAAAATTATTTTTTGAATAATTTACTATAGAAAAGGCAATCCCTGGCGCAATTAAAATTTGCGACAGTAAAAAATTAATTTGTGAAAAATTTACTATAGAAAAGGCAATCCCTGGCGCAATTAAAATTTGCGACAGAAAAAAATTAAATTTTGAAAAATTTACTGTAGAAAGGGCAATCCCTGGCGCAATTAAAATTTGCGACAGTACAAAATTAATTTGTGAAAAATATACTATAGAAAAGGCAATCCCTGGCGCAATTAAAATTTGCGACAGTAAAAAATTATTTTTTGAAAAATTTAATGTAGAAAAGGCAATCCCCGGCGCAATTAAAATTTGCGACAGTAAAAAATTATTTTTTGAAAAATTTACTATAGAAAAGGCAATCCCTGGCGTATTTAAAATTTGCGACAGTAAAAAATGATTTTTTGAATAATTTACTATAGAAAAGGCAATCCCTGGCGCAATTAAAATTTGCGACAGTAAAAAATTATATTTCGAAAAATTTACTATAGAAAAGGCAATCCCTGGCGTATTTAAAATTTGCGACAGTAAAAAATTAATTTTTGAAAAATTTACTATAGAAAAGGCAAGCCCTGGCGTAATCAAAATTTGCGATAGTAAAAAATTATTTTTTGAAAAATTTACTATAGAAATGGCAATCCCTGGCGTAATTAAAATTTTCGACAGTAGAAAATTAATTTGTGAAAAATTTACTGTAGAAAAGGCAACCCTTGGCGCAATTAAAATTTGCGACAGTAAAAAATTATGTTTTGAAAAATTTACTGTAGAAAAGGCAATCCTTGGCGCAATTAAAATTTGCGACAGTAAAAAATTATTTTTTGAAAAATTTACTGTAGAAAAGGCAATCCCTGGCGCAATTAAAATTTGCGACAGTAAAAAATTATTTTTTGAATAATTTACTGTAGAAAAGGCAATCCCATGCCGTAATTAAAATTTGCGACAGTATAAAATTAATTTGTGAAAAATTTACTATAGAAAAGGCAATCCTTGGCGCAATTAAAATTTGCGACAGTAAAAGCTATGTTTTGAAAAATTTACTGTAGAAAAGGCAATCCTTGGCGCAATTAAAATTTGCGACAGTAGAAAATTATTTTTTGAAAAATTTACTGTAGAAAAGGCAATCCCTGGCGCAATTAAAATTTGCGACAGTAAAACATTATTTTTTGAATAATTTACTATAGAAAAGGCAATCCCTGGCGGATTTAAAACTTGCGACAGTAAAAAATTATTTTTTGAATAATTTACTATAGAAAAGGCAATCCCTGGCGCAATTAAAATTTGCGACAGTAAAAAATTAATTTGTGAAAAATTTACTATAGAAAAGGCAATCCCTGGCGCAATTAAAATTTGCGACAGAAAAAAATTAAATTTTGAAAAATTTACTGTAGAAAAGGCAATCCCTGGCGCAATTAAAATTTGCGACAGTACAAAATTAATTTGTGAAAAATATACTATAGAAAGGGCAATCCCTGGCGCAATTAAAATTTGCGACAGTAAAAAATTATTTTTTGAAAAATTTAATGTAGAAAAGGCAATCCCCGGCGCAATTAAAATTTGCGACAATAGAAAATTATTTTTTGAAAAATTTACTGTAGAAAAGGCAATCCCTGGCGTAATTAAAATTTGTGACAGTAAAAAATTATTTTTTGAAAAATTTACTATAGAAAAGGTAATCCCTGGCGGATTTAAAATTTGCGACAGTAAAAAATTATTTTTTGAATAATTTACTATAGAAAAGGCAATCCCTGGCGCAATTAAAATTTGCGACAGTAAAAAATTAATTTGTGAAAAATTTACTATAGAAAAGGCAATCCCTGGCGCAATTAAAATTTGCGACAGTAAAAAATTATTTTTTGAAAAATTTAATGTAGAAAAGGCAATCCCCGGCGCAATTAAAATTTGCGACAGTAAAAAATTATTTTTTGAAAAATTTACTATAGAAAAGGCAATCCCTGGCGTATTTAAAATTTGCGACAGTAAAAAATGATTTTTTGAATAATTTACTATAGAAAAGGCAATCCCTGGCGCAATTAAAATTTGCGACAGTAAAAAATTATATTTCGAAAAATTTACTATAGAAAAAGCAATCCCTGGCGTATTTAAAATTTGCGACAGTAAAAAATTAATTTTTGAAAAATTTACTATAGAAAAGGCAAGCCCTGGCGTAATTAAAATTTGCGATAGTAAAAAATTATTTTTTGAAAAATTTACTATAGAAATGGCAATCCCTGGCGTAATTAAAATTTTCGACAGTAGAAAATTAATTTGTGAAAAATTTACTGTAGAAAAGGCAACCCTTGGCGCAATTAAAATTTGCGACAGTAAAAAATTATGTTTTGAAAAATTTACTGTAGAAAAGGCAATCCTTGGCGCAATTAAAATTTGCGACAGTAAAAAATTATTTTTTGAAAAATTTACTGTAGAAAAGGCAATCCCTGGCGCAATTAAAATTTGCGACAGTAAAAAATTATTTTTTGAATAATTTACTGTAGAAAAGGCAATCCCATGCCGTAATTAAAATTTGCGACAGTATAAAATTAATTTGTGAAAAATTTACTATAGAAAAGGCAATTCTTGGCGCAATTAAAATTTGCGACAGTAAAAAATTAAATTTTGAAAAATTTACTGTAGAAAGGCAATCCCTGGCGCAATTAAAATTTGCGACAGTAGAAAATTATTTTTTGAAAAATTTACTGTAGAAAAGGCAATCCCTGGCGTAATTAAAATTTGCGACAGTAAAAAATTATTTTTGCAAAATTTACTATAGAAAACGCAATCCCTGGCGTAATTAAAATTTGCGACAGTAGAAAATTATTTTTTGAAAAATTTACTGTAGAAAAGGCAATCCCTGGCGTAATTAAAATTTGCGACAGTAAAAAATTATTTTTTGAAAAATTTACTATAGAAAAGGTAATCCCTGGCGTAATTAAAATTTGCGACAGTAAAAAAAGGAATTTTTGAAAAATTTACTATAGAAAAGGCAATTCCTGGCGTAATTAAAATTTGCGACAGTAAAAAATTATTTTTTACAAAATTTACTGTAGAAAAGGCAATCCCTGGCGCAATTAAAATTTGCGACAGTAGAAAATTATTTTTTGAAAAATTTACTATAGAAAAGGCAATCCCTGGCGTAATTAAAATTTTCGACAGTAAAAAATTAATTTTTGCAAAATTTACTATAGAAAAGGCAATCCCTGGCGCAATTAAAATTTGCGACAGTAAAAAATTATTTTTTGAAAAATTTACTGTAGAAAAGGCAATCCCTGGCGCAATGAAAATTTGCGACAATAGAAAATAATTTTTTGAAAAATTTAGTGTAGAAAAGGCAATCCCTGGCGTAATTAAAATTTGCGACAGTAAAAAATTATTTTTTGAAAAATTTACTGTAGAAAAGGCAATCCCTGGCGCAATTAAAATTTGCGACAGTAAAAAATTAATTTGTGAAAAATTTACTATAGAAAAGGCAATCCCTGGCGCAATTAAAATTTGCGACAGTAAAAAATTAAATTTTGAAAAATTTACTGTAGAAAGGCAATCCCTGGCGCAATTAAAATTTGCGACAGTAGAAAATTATTTTTTGAAAAATTTACTGTAGAAAAGGCAATCCCTGGCGTAATTAAAATTTGCGACAGTAAAAAATTATTTTTGCAACATTTACTATAGAAAACGCAATCCCTGGCGTAATTAAAATTTGCGACAGTAAAAAATTATTTTTTGCAAAATTTTCTATAGAAAAGACAATCCCTGGCGAATGTAAAATTTGCGACAGTAGAAAAATATTTTTTGAAAAATTTACTGTAGAAAAGGCAATCCCTGGCGCAATTAAAATTTGCGACAGTAAAAAATTATTTTTTGAATAATTTACTATAGAAAAGGCAATCCCTGGCGGATTTAAAATTTGAGACAGTAAAAAATTATTTTTTGTATAATTTACTACAGAAAAGGCAATACCTGGCGGATTTAAAATTTGCGACAGTAAAAAATTATTTTTTGAAAAATTTACTATAGAAAAGGCAATCCCTGGCGTAATTAAAATTTGCGACAGTAAAAAATTATTTTTTGAAAAATTTACTATAGAAGAGGCAATCCCTGGCGCAATTAAAATTTGCGACAGTAAAAAATTATATTTCGAAAAATTTACTATAGAAAAGGCAATCCCTGGCGGATTTAAAATTTGCGACAGTAAAAAATTATTTTTTGAATAATTTACTATAGAAAAGGCAATCCCTGGCGCAATTAAAATTTGCGACAGTAAAAAATTAATTTGTGAAAAGTTTACTATAGAAAAGGCAATCCCTGGCGCAATTAAAATTTGCGACGGAAAAAAATTAAATTTTGAAAAAATTACTGTAGAAAAGGCAATCCCTGGCGCAATTAAAATTTGCGACAGTACAAAATTAATTTGTGAAAAATATACTATAGAAAAGGCAATCCCTGGCGCAATTAAAATTTGCGACAGTAAAAAATTATTTTTTGAAAAATTTAATGTAGAAAAGGCAATCCCCGGCGCAATTAAAATTTGCGACAGTAGAAAATTATTTTTTGAAAAATTTACTGTAGAAAAGGCAATCCCTGGCGTATTTAAAATTTGTGACAGTAAAAAATTATTTTTTGAAAAATTTACTATAGAAAAGGTAATCCCTGGCGGATTTAAAATTTGCGACAGTAAAAAATTATTTTTTGAATAATTTACTATAGAAAAGGCAATCCCTGGCGCAGTTAAAATTTCCGACAGTAAAAAATTAATTTGTGAAAAATTTACTATAGAAAAGGCAATACCTGGCGCAATTAAAATTTGCGACAGAAAAAAATTAAATTTTGAAAAATTTACTGTAGAAAAGGCAATCCCTGGCGCAATTAAAATTTGCGACAGTACAAAATTAATTTGTGAAAAATATACTATAGAAAAGGCAATCCCTGGCGCAATTAAAATTTGCGACAGTAAAAAATTATTTTTTGAAAAATTTAATGTAGAAAAGGCAATCCCCGGCGCAATTAAAATTTGCGACAGTAGAAAATTATTTTTTGAAAAATTTACTGTAGAAAATGCAATCCCTGGCGTAATTAAAATTTGTGACAGTAAAAAATTATTTTTTGAAAAATTTACTATAGAAAAGGTAATCCCTGGCGTAATTAAAATTTGTGACAGTAAAAAAAGTAATTTTTGAAAAATTTACTATAGAAAAGGCAATTCCTGGCGTAATTAAAATTTGCGACAGTAAAAAATTATTTTTTGCAAAATTTACTGTAGAAAAGGCAATCCCTGGCGCAATTAAAATTTGCGACAGTAGAAAATTATTTTTTGAAAAATTTACTATAGAAAAGGCAATCCCTGGCGTAATTAAAATTTTCGACAGTAAAAAATTAATTTTTGAAAAATTTACTATAGAAAAGGCAATCCCTGGCGCAATTAAAATTTGCGAGAGTAAAAAATTATTTATTGAATAATTTACTATAGAAAAGGCAATCCCTGGCGCAATTAAAATTTGCGACAGTAAAAATTATATTTCGAAAAATTTACTATAGAAAATGCAATCCCTGGCGTATTTAAAATTTGCGACAGTAAAAAATTAATTTTTGAAAAATTTACTATAGAAAAGGTAATCCCTGGCGGATTTAAAATTTGCGACAGTAAAAAATTATTTTTTGAATAATTTACTATAGAAAAGGCAATCGCTGGCGCAATTAAAATTTGCGACAGTAAAAAATTAATTTGTGAAAAATTTACTATAGAAAAGGCAATCCCTGGCGCAATTAAAATTTGCGACAGAAAAAAATTAAATTTTGAAAAATTTACTGTAGAAAAGGCAATCCCTGGCGCAATTAAAATTTGCGACAGTAGAAAATTATTTTTTGAAAAATTTACTGTAGAAAATGCAATCCCTGGCGTAATTAAAATTTGTGACAGTAAAAAATTATTTTTTGAAAAATTTACTATAGAAAAGGTAATCCCTGGCGTAATTAAAATTTGCGACAGTAAAAAAAGTAATTTTTGAAAAATTTACTATAGAAAAGGCTATCCCTGGCGTAATTAAAATTTGCGACAGTAAAAAATTATTTTTTGAAAAATTTACTGTAGAAAAGGCAATCCCTGGCGCAATTAAAATTTGCGACAATAGAAAATTATTTTTTGAAAAATTTACTATAGAAAAGGCAATCCCTGGCGCAATTAAAATTTGCGACAGTAAAAAATTATATTTCGAAAAATTTACTATAGAAAAGGCAATCCCTGGCGTATTTAAAATTTGCGACAGTAAAAAATTAATTTTTGAAAAATTTACTATAGAAAAGGCAATCCCTGGCGTAATTAAAATTTGCGACAGTAAAAAATTATTTTTTGGAAAATTTACTATAGAAAAGGCAATCCCTGGCGTAATTAAAATTTTCGACAGTAGAAAATTATTTTTTGAAAAATTTACTGTAGAAAAGGCAATTCCTGGCGCAATTAAAATTTGCGACAGTAAAAAATTATTTTTTGAATAATTTACTATAGAAAAGGCAATCCCTGGCGGATTTAAAATTTGCGACAGTAAAAAATTATTTTTTGAATAATTTACTATAGAAAAGGCAATCCTTGGCGCAATTAAAATTTGCGACAGTAAAAAATTAATTTGTGAAAAATTTACTATATAAAAGGCAATCCCTGGCGCAATTAAAATTTGCGACAGTAAAAAATTAAATTTTGAAAAATTTACTGTAGAAAAGGCAATCCCTGGCGCAATTAAAATTTGCGACAGTAAAAAATTAATTTGTGAAAAATTTACTATAGAAAAGGCAATCCCTGGCGCAATTAAAATTTGCGACAGAAAAAAATTAAATTTTGAAAAATTTACTGTAGAAAAGGCAATCCCTGGCGCAATTAAAATTTGCGACAGTAGAAAATTATTTTTTGAAAAATTTACTGTAGAAAATGCAATCCCTGGCGTAATTAAAATTTGTGACAGTAAAAAATTATTTTTTGAAAAATTTACTATAGAAAAGGTAATCCCTGGCGTAATTAAAATTTGCGACAGTAAAAAAAGTAATTTTTGAAAAATTTACTATAGAAAAGGCTATCCCTGGCGTAATTAAAATTTGCGACAGTAAAAAATTATTTTTTGAAAAATTTACTGTAGAAAAGGCAATCCCTGGCGCAATTAAAATTTGCGACAATAGAAAATTATTTTTTGAAAAATTTACTATAGAAAAGGCAATCCCTGGCGCAATTAAAATTTGCGACAGTAAAAAATTATATTTCGAAAAATTTACTATAGAAAAGGCAATCCCTGGCGTATTTAAAATTTGCGACAGTAAAAAATTAATTTTTGAAAAATTTACTATAGAAAAGGCAATCCCTGGCGTAATTAAAATTTGCGACAGTAAAAAATTATTTTTTGGAAAATTTACTATAGAAAAGGCAATCCCTGGCGTAATTAAAATTTTCGACAGTAGTAAATTATTTTTTGAATAATTTACTATAGAAAAGGCAATCCCTGGCGCAATTAAAATTTGCGACAGTAGAAAATTATTTTTTGAAAAATTTACTGTAGAAAAGGCAAACCCTGGCGTATTTAAAATTTGCGACAGTAAAAAATTATTTTTTGCAAAATGTACTATAGAAAACGCAATCTCTGGCGTATTTAAAATTTGTGACAGTAGAAAATTATTTTTTGAAAAATTTACTGTAGAAAAGGCAATCCTTAACGCAATTAAAATTTGCGACAGTAGAAAATTATTTTTTGAATAATTTACTATAGAAAAGGCAATCCCTGGCGGATTTAAAATTTGCGACAGTAAAAAATTATTTTTTGAATAATTTACTATAGAAAAGGCAATCCCTGACGTAATTAAAATTTGCGACAGTAAAAAATTATTTTTTGAAAAATTTACTATAGAAAAGGCAATCCCTGGCGTATTTAAAATTTGCGACAGTAAAGAATTATTTTTTGAATAATTTACTACAGAAAAGGCAATCCCTGGCGCAATTAAAATTTGCGACAGTAAAAAACTATTTTTTGAAAAATTTACTATAGAAAAGGCAATTCCTGGCGTATTTAAAATTTGCGACAGTAAAAAATTATTTTTTGAATAATTTACTATAGAAAAGGCAATCCCTGACGTAATTAAAATTTGCGACAGTAAAAAATTATTTTTTGAAAAATTTACTGTAGAAAAGGCAATCCCTGGCGTAATTAAAATTTGCGACAGTAGAAAATTATTTTTTGAAAAATTTACTATAGAAAAGGCAATCCCTGGCGTTGTTAAAATTTGCGACAGTAAAAAATTATTTTTTGAAAAATTTACTGTAGAAAAGGCAATCCCTGGCGCAATTAAAATTTGCGACAGTAGAAAATTATTTTTTGAAAAATTTACTATAGAAAAGGCAATCCCTGGCGTATTTAAAATTTGCGACAGTAACAAATTAATTTTTGAAAAATTTACTATAGAAAAGGCAATCCCTGGCGTATTTAAAATTTGCGACAGTAAAAAATTATTTTTTGAAAAATTTACTATAGAAAAGGCAATCCCTGGCGTATTTAAAATTTGCGGCAGTAAAAAATTAATTTTTGAAAAATTTACTATAGAAAAGACAATCCCTGGCGTATTTAAAATTTGCGACAGTAAAAAATTATTTTTTGAATAATTTACTATAGAAAAGGCAATCCCTGGCGTATTTAAAATTTGCGACAGTAAAAAATTATTTTTTGAATAATTTACTATAGAAAAGACAATCCCTGGCGTAATTAAAATTTGCGACAATAAACAATTATTTTTTGAATAATTTACTATAGAAAAGGCAATCCCTGGCGTATTTAAAATTTGCGACAGTAAAAAATTAGTTTGTGAAAAATTTGCTATATAAAAGACAATCCCTGGCGCAATTAAAATTTGCGACAGTAAAAAATTAATTTGTGAAAAATTTACTATAGAATAGGCAATCCATGGCGCAATTTAAATTTGCGACAGTAAAAAATTAAATTTTGAAAAATTTACTGTAGAAAAGGCAATCCCTGGCGCAATTAAAATTTGCGACAGTAGAAAATTATTTTTTGAAAAATTTACTGTAGAAAAGGCACTCCCTGGCGCAATTAAAATTTGCGACAGTATAAAATTAATTTGTGAAAAATTTACTATAGAAAAGGCTATCCCTGGCGTAATTAAAATTTGCGACAGTAAAAAATTATTTTTTTAAAAATTTACTGTAGAAAAGGCAATCCCTGGCGCAATTAAAATTTGCGACAATAGAAAATTATTTTTTGAAAAATTTACTATAGAAAAGGCAATCCCTGGCGCAATTAAAATTTGCGACAGTAAAAAATTATATTTCGAAAAATTTACTATAGAAAAGGCAATCCCTGGCGTATTTAAAATTTGCGACAGTAAAAAATTAATTTTTGAAAAATTTACTATAGAAAAGGCAATCCCTGGCGTAATTAAAATTTGCGACAGTAAAAAATTATTTTTTGGAAAATTTACTATAGAAAAGGCAATCCCTGGCGTAATTAAAATTTTCGACAGTAGAAAATTATTTTTTGAAAAATTTACTGTAGAAAAGGCAATTCCTGGCGCAATTAAAATTTGCGACAGTAGAAAATTATTTTTTGAAAAATTTACTGTAGAAAAGGCAAACCCTGGCGTATTTAAAATTTGCGACAGTAAAAAATTATTTTTTGCAAAATGTACTATAGAAAACGCAATCTCTGGCGTATTTAAAATTTGTGACAGTAGAAAATTATTTTTTGAAAAATTTACTGTAGAAAAGGCAATCCTTAACGCAATTAAAATTTGCGACAGTAGAAAATTATTTTTTGAATAATTTACTATAGAAAAGGCAATCCCTGGCGGATTTAAAATTTGCGACAGTAAAAAATTATTTTTTGAATAATTTACTATAGAAAAGGCAATCCCTGGCGTAATTAAAATTTGCGACAGTAAAAAATTATTTTTTGAAAAATTTACTATAGAAAAGGCAATCCCTGGCGTATTTAAAATTTGCGACAGTAAAGAATTATTTTTTGAATAATTTACTATAGAAAAGGCAATCCCTGGCGCAATTAAAATTTGCGACAGTAAAAAACTATTTTTTGAAAAATTTACTATAGAAAAGGCAATTCCTGGCGTATTTAAAATTTGCGACAGTAAAAAATTATTTTTTGAATAATTTACTATAGAAAAGGCAATCCCTGACGTAATTAAAATTTGCGACAGTAAAAAATTATTTTTTGAAAAATTTACTGTAGAAAAGGCAATCCCTGGCGTAATTAAAATTTGCGACAGTAGAAAATTATTTTTTGAAAAATTTACTATAGAAAAGGCAATCCCTGGCGTAGTTAAAATTTGCGACAGTAAAAAATTATTTTTTGAAAAATTTACTGTAGAAAAGGCAATCCCTGGCGCAATTAAAATTTGCGACAGTAGAAAATTATTTTTTGAAAAATTTACTATAGAAAAGGCAATCCCTGGCGTATTTAAAATTTGCGACAGTAACAAATTAATTTTTGAAAAATTTACTATAGAAAAGGCAATCCCTGGCGTAGTTAAAATTTGCGACAGTAAAAAATTATTTTTTGAAAAATTTACTATAGAAAAGGCAATCCCTGGCGTATTTAAAATTTGCGACAGTAAAAAATTAATTTTTGAAAAATTTACTATAGAAAAGACAATCCCTGGCGTATTTAAAATTTGCGACAGTAAAAAATTATTTTTTGAATAATTTACTATAGAAAAGGCAATCCCTGGCGTATTTAAAATTTGCGACAGTAAAAAATTATTTTTTGAATAATTTACTATAGAAAAGACAATCCCTGGCGTAATTAAAATTTACGACAATAAACAATTATTTTTTGAATAATTTACTATAGAAAAGGCAATCCCTGGCGTATTTAAAATTTGCGACAGTAAAAAATTAGTTTGTGAAAAATTTGCTATATAAAAGACAATCCCTGGCGCAATTAAAATTTGCGACAGTAAAGAATTAAATTTTGAAAAATTTACTGTAGAAAAGGCAATCCCTGGCGCAATTAAAATTTGCGACAGTAAAAAATTAATTTGTGAAAAATTTACTATAGAATAGGCAATCCATGGCGCAATTTAAATTTGCGACAGTAAAAAATTAAATTTTGAAAAATTTACTGTAGAAAAGGCAATCCCTGGCGCAATTAAAATTTGCGACAGTAGAAAATTATTTTTTGAAAAATTTACTGTAGAAAAGGCACTCCCTGGCGCAATTAAAATTTGCGACAGTATAAAATTAATTTGTGAAAAATTTACTATAGAAAAGGCAATACCTGGCGCAGTTAAAATTTCCGACAGTAAAAAATTATTTTTTGAAAAATTTACCGTAGAAAAGGCAATCCCTGGCGTAATTAAAATTTGCGAAAGTAAAAAATTATTTTTTGCAAAATTTACTATAGAAAAGGCAATCCCTGGCGTATTTAAAATTTGCGACAGTAGAAAATTATTTTTTGAAAAATTTACTGTAGAAAAGGCAATCCCTGGCGCAATTAAAATTTGCGACAGTCAAAAATTATTTTTTGAATAATTTACTATAGAAAAGGCAATCCCTGGCGCAATTAAAATTTGCGACAGTAAAAAATTATTTTTTGAAAAATTTACTGTAGAAAAGGCAATCCCTGGCGCAATTAAAATTTGCGACAGTAAAAAATTATTTTTTGAAAAATTTACTGTAGAAAAGGCAATCCCTGGCGCAATTAAAATTTGCGACAGTTAAAATTAATTTGTGAAAAATTTACTATAGAAAAGGCAATCCCTGGCGCAATTAAAATTTGCGACAGTAAAAAATTAAATTGTGAAAAATTTACTGTAGAAAAGGCAATTCCTGGCGCAATTAAAATTTGCGACAGTAGAAAATTATTTTTTGAAAAATTTACTGTAGAAAAGGCAAACCCTGGCGTATTTAAAATTTGCGACAGTAAAAAATTATTTTTTGCAAAATGTACTATAGAAAAGGCAATCTCTGGCGTATTTAAGATTTGTGACAGTAGAAAATTATTTTTTGAAAAATTTACTGTAGAAAAGGCAAACCTTAACGCAATTAAAATTTGCGACAGTAGAAAATTATTTTTTGAATAATTTACTATAGAAAAGGCAATCCCTGGCGTATTTAAAATTTGCGACAGTAAAAAATTATTTTTTGAATAATTTACTATAGAAAAGGCAATCCCTGGCGTATTTAAAATTTGCGACAGTAAAAAATTATTTTTTGAATAATTTACTATAGAAAAGACAATCCCTGGCGTAATTAAAATTTGCGACAATAAACAATTATTTTTTGAATAATTTACTATAGAAAAGGCAATCCCTGGCGTATTTAAAATTTGCGACAGTAAAAAATTAATTTGTGAAAAATTTACTATATAAAAGACAATCCCTGGCGCAATTAAAATTTGCGACAGTAAAAAATTAAATTTTGAAAAATTTACTGTAGAAAAGGCAATCCCTGGCGCAATTAAAATTTGCGACAGTAAAAAATTAATTTGTGAAAAATTTACTATAGAATAGGCAATCCATGGCGCAATTTAAATTTGCGACAGTAAAAAATTAAATTTTGAAAAATTTACTGTAGAAAAGGCAATCCCTGGCGCAATTAAAATTTGCGACAGTAGAAAATTATTTTTTGAAAAATTTACTGTAGGAAAGGCAATCCCTGGCGCAATTAAAATTTGCGACAGTATAAAATTAATTTGTGAAAAATTTACTATAGAAAAGGCAATACCTGGCGCAATTAAAATTTCCGACAGTAAAAAATTATTTTTTGAAAAATTTACCGTAGAAAAGGCAATCCCTGGCGTAATTAAAATTTGCGAAAGTAAAAAATTATTTTTTGCAAAATTTACTATAGAAAAGGCAATCCCTGGCGTATTTAAAATTTGCGACAGTAGAAAATTATTTTTTGAAAAATTTACTGTAGAAAAGGCAATCCCTGGCGCAATTAAAATTTGCGACAGTCAAAAATTATTTTTTGAATAATTTACTATAGAAAAGGCAATCCCTGGCGCAATTAAAATTTGCGACAGTAAAAAATTGTTTTTTGAAAAATTTACTGTAGAAAAGGCAATCCCTGGCGCAATTAAAATTTGCGACCGTTAAAATTAATTTGTGAAAAATTTACTATAGAAAAAGCAATCCCTGGCGCAATTAAAATTTGCGACAGTAAAAAATTAAATTGTGAAAAATTTACTGTAGAAAAGGCAATTCCTGGCGCAATTAAAATTTGCGACAGTAGAAAATTATTTTTTGAAAAATTTACTGTAGAAAAGGCAAACCCTGGCGTATTTAAAATTTGCGACAGTAAAAAATTATTTTTTGCAAAATGTACTATAGAAAAGGCAATCTCTGGCATATTTAAAATTTGTGACAGTAGAAAATTATTTTTTGAAAAATTTACTGTAGAAAAGGCAATCCTTAACGCAATTAAAATTTGCGACAGTAGAAAATTATTTTTTGAATAATTTACTATAGAAAAGGCAATCCCTGGCGGATTTAAAATTTGCGACAGTAAAAAATTATTTTTTGAATAATTTACTATAGAAAAGGCAATCCCTGGCGTAATTAAAATTTGCGACAGTAAAAAATTATTTTTTGAAAAATTTACTATAGAAAAGGCAATCCCTGGCGTATTTAAAATTTGCGACAGTAAAGAATTATTTTTTGAATAATTTACTATAGAAAAGGCAATCCCTGGCGCAATTAAAATTTGCGACAGTAAAAAACTATTTTTTGAAAAATTTACTATAGAAAAGGCAATTCCTGGCGTATTTAAAATTTGCGACATTAAAAATTATTTTTTGAATAATTTACTATAGAAAAGGCAATCCCTGACGTAATTAAAATTTGCAACCGTAAAAAATTATTTTTTGAAAAATTTACTGTAGAAAAGGCAATCCCTGGCGTAATTAAAATTTGCGACAGTAGAAAATTATTTTTTGAAAAATTTACTATAGAAAAGGCAATCCCTGGCGTAATTAAAATTTGCGACAGTAAAAAATTATTTTTTGAAAAATTTACTGTAGAAAAGGCAATCCCTGGCGCAATTAAAATTTGCGACAGAAGAAAATTATTTTTTGAAAAATTTACTATAGAAAAGGCAATCCCTGGCGTATTTAAAATTTGCGACAGTAAAAAATTAATTTTTGAAAAATTTACTATAGAAAAGGCAATCCCTGGCGTAATTAAAATTTGCGACAGTAAAAAATTATTTTTTGAAAAATTTACTATAGAAAAGGCAATCCCTGGCGTATTTAAAATTTGCGACAGTAAAAAATTAATTTTTGAAAAATTTACTATAGAAAAGACAATCCCTGGCGTATTTAAAATTTGCGACAGTAAAAAATTATTTTTTGAATAATTTACTATAGAAAAGGCAATCCCTGGCGTATTTAAAATTTGCGACTTTTTTGAATAATTTACTATAGAAAAGGCAATCCCTGGCGTATTTAAAATTTGCGACAGTAAAAAATTATTTTTTGAATAATTTACTATAGAAAAGACAATCCCTGGCGTAATTAAAATTTGCGACAATAAACAATTATTTTTTGAATAATTTACTATAGAAAAGGCAATCCCTGGCGTATTTAAAATTTGCGACAGTAAAAAATTAATTTTTGAAAAATTTACTATAGAAAAGACAATCCCTTGCCTATTCAAAATTTGCGACAGTAAAAAATTAATTTTTGAAAAGTTTACTATAGAAAAGGCAATTCCTGGCGTATTTAAAATTTGCGACAGTAAAAAATTAATTTTTGAAAAATTTACTGTAGAAAAGGCAATCCCTGGCGCAATTAAAATTTGCGACAGTCAAAAATTATTTTTTGAATAATTTACTATAGAAAAGGCAATCCCTGGCGCAATTAAAATTTGTGACAGTAAAAAATTATTTTTTGAAAAATTTACTGTAGAAAAGGCAATCCCTGGCGCAATTAAAATTTGCGACAGTTAAAATTAATTTGTGAAAAATTTACTATAGAAAAGGCAATCCCTGGCGCAATTAAAATTTGCGACAGTAAAAAATTAAATTGTGAAAAATTTACTGTAGAAAAGGCAATTCCTGGCGCAATTAAAATTTGCGACAGTAGAAAATTATTTTTTGAAAAATTTACTGTAGAAAAGGCAAACCCTGGCGTATTTAAAATTTGCGACAGTAAAAAATTATTTTTTGCAAAATGTACTATAGAAAAGGCAATCTCTGGCGTATTTAAAATTTGTGACAGTAGAAAATTATTTTTTGAAAAATTTACTGTAGAAAAGGCAATCCTTAACGCAATTAAAATTTGCGACAGTAGAAAATTATTTTTTGAATAATTTACTATAGAAAAGGCAATCCCTGGCGGATTTAAAATTTGCGACAGTAAAAAATTATTTTTTGAATAATTTACTATAGAAGAGGCAATCCCTGGTGTAATTAAAATTTGCGACAGTAAAAAATCATTTTTTGAAAAATTTACTATAGAAAAGGCAATCCCTGGCGTATTTAAAATTTGCGACAGTAAAGAATTATTTTTTGAATAATTTACTATAGAAAAGGCAATCCCTGGCGCAATTAAAATTTGCGACAGTAAAAAACAATTTTTTGAAAAATTTACTATAGAAAAGGCAATTCCTGGCGTATTTAAAATTTGCGACAGTAAAAAATTATTTTTTGAATAATTTACTATAGAAAAGGCAATCCCTGACGTAATTAAAATTTGCGACAGTAAAAAATAATTTTTTGAAAAATTTACTGTAGAAAAGGCAATCCCTGGCGTAATTAAAATTTGCGACAGTAGAAAATTATTTTTTGAAAAATTTACTATAGAAAAGGCAATCCCTGGCGTAATTAAAATTTGCGACAGTAAAAAATTATTTTTTGAAAAATTTACTGTAGAAAAGGCAATCCCTGGCGCAATTAAAATTTGCGACAGTAGAAAATTATTTTTTGAAAAATTTACTATAGAAAAGGCAATCCCTGGCGTATTTAAAATTTGCGACAGTAAAAAATTAATTTTTGAAAAATTTACTATAGAAAAGGCAATACCTGGCGTAATTAAAATTTGCGAGAGTAAAAAATTATTTTTTGAAAAATTTACTATAGAAAAGGCAATCCCTGGCGTATTTAAAATTTGCGACAGTAAAAAATTAATTTTTGAAAAATTTACTATAGAAAAGACAATCCCTGGCGTATTTAAAATTTGCGACAGTAAAAAATTATTTTTTGAATAATTTACTATAGAAAAGGCAATCCCTGGCGTAATTAAAACTTGCGACAGTAAAAAATTATTTTTTGAAAAATTTACTGTAGAAATGGCAATCCCTGGCGCAATTAAAATTTGCGACAGTAGAAAATTATTTTTTGAAAAATTTACTGTAGAAAAGGCAATCCCTGGCGTATTTAAAATTTGCGACAGTAAAAAATTAATTTTTGAAAAATTTACTATAGAAAAGGCAATCCCTGGCGTAATAATTAAAATTTGCGACAGTAAAAAATTATTTTTTGAAAAATTTACTATAGAAAAGGCAATCCCTGGCGTATTTAAAATTTGCGACAGTATAAGATTAAATTTTGAAAAATTTACTATATAAAAGGCAATCCCTGGCGCAATTAAAATTTGCGACAGTAAAAAATTATTTTTTGAATAATTTACTATAGAAAAGGCAATCCCTGGCGTAATTAAAATTTGCGACAGTAAAAAAATATTTTTTGAAAAATTTACTGTAGAAAAGGCAATCACTGGCGCAATTAAAATTTGCGACAGTAGAAAATAATTTTTTGAAAAATTTACTATAGAAAAGGCAATCCCTGGCGTATTTAAAATTTGCGACAGTAAAAAATTAATTTTTGAAAAATTTACTATAGAAAAGGCAATCCCTGGCATAATTAAAATTTGCGACAATAAAAAATTATTTTTTGAAAAATTTTCTATAGGAAAGGCAATTCCTGGCGTAATTAAAATTTTCGACAGTAGAAAATTATTATTTGAAAAATTTACTATAGAAAAGACAATTCCTGGCGCAATTAAAATTTGCGACAGTATAAAATTAAATTTTGCAAAATTTACTATAGAAAAGGCAATCCCTGGCGGAATTAAAATTTGCGACAGTAAAAAATTATTTTTTGAATAATTTACTATAGAAAAGGCAATCCCTGACGTAATTAAAATTTGCGACAGTAAAAAATTATTTTTTGAAAAATTTACTGTAGAAAAGGCAATTCCTGGCGTAATTAAAATTTGTGACAGTAGAAAATTATTTTTTGAAACATTTACTATAGAAAAGGCAAACCCTGGTGTAATTAAAACTTGCGACAGTAAAAAATTATTTTTTGAAAAACTTACTGTAGAAAAGGCAATCCCTGGCGCAATTAAAATTTGCGACAGTAGAAAATTATTTTTTGAAAAATTTACTATAGAAAAGGCAATCCCTGGCGTATTTAAAATTTGCTACAGTAAAAAATTAATTTTTGAAAAATTTACTATAGAAAAGGCATTCCCTGGCGTAATAATTAAAATTTGCGACAGTAAAAAATTATTTTTTGAAAAATTTACTATAGAAAAGGCAATCCCTGGCGTATTTAAAATTTGCTACAGTAAAAAATTAATTTTTGAAAAATTTACTATAGAAAAGGCATTCCCTGGCGTAATAATTAAAATTTGCGACAGTAAAAAATTATTTTTTGAAAAATTTACTATAGAAAAGGCAATCCCTGGCGCAATTAAAATTTGCGACAGTACAAAATTATTTTTTGAATAATTTACTATAGAAAAGGCAATCCCTGACGTAATTAAAATTTGCGACAGTAAAAAATTATTTTTTGAAAAATTTACTGTAGAAAAGGCAATCCCTGGCGTAATTAAAATTTGCGACAGTAGAAAATTATTTTTTGAAAAATTTACTATAGAAAAGGCAATCCCTAGCGTAATTAAAATTTGCGAGAGTAAAAAATTATTTTTTGAAAAATTTACTGTAGAAAAGGCAATCCCTTGCGCAATTAAAATTTGCGACAGTAGAAAATTATTTTTTGAAAAATTTACTATAGAAAAGGCAATCCCTGGCGTATTTAAAATTTGCGACAGTAAAAAATTAATTTTTGAAAAATTTACTATAGAAAATGCAATCCCTGGCGCAATTAAAATTTGCGACAGTAAAAAATTAATTTTTGAATAATTTGCTATAGAAAAGGCAATCCCTGACGTAATTAAAATTTGCGACAGTAAAAAATTATTTTTTGAAAAATTTACTGTAGAAAAGGCAATCCCTGGCGTAATTAAAATTTGCGACAGTAGAAAATTATTTTTTGAAAAATTTACTATAGAAAAGGCAATCGATGGCGTAATTAAAACATGCGACAGTAAAAAATTATTTTTTGAAAAATTTACTGTAGAAATGGCAATCCCTGGCGCAATTAAAATTTGCGACAGTAGAAAATTATTTTTTGAAAAATTTACTATAGAAAAGGCAATCCCTGGCGTATTTAAAATTTGCGACAGTAAAAAATTAATTTTTGAAAAATTTACTATAGAAAAGGCAATCCCTGGCGTAATAATTAAAATTTGCGACAGTAAAAAATTATTTTTTGAAAAATTTACTATAGAAAAGGCAATGCCTGGCGTATTTAAAATTTGCGACATTATAAGATTAAATTTTGAAAAATTTACTATAGAAAAGGCAATCCCTGGCGCAATTAAAATTTGCGACAGTAAAAAATTATTTTTTGAATAATTTACTATAGAAAAGGCAATCCCTGACGTAATTAAAATTTGCGACAGTAAACAATTATTTTTTGAAAAATTTACTGTAGAAAAGGCAATCCCTGGCGTAATTAAAATTTGCGACAGTAGAAAATTATTTTTTGAAAAATTTACTATAGAAAAGGCAATCCCTGGCGTAATTAAAATTTGCGACAGTAAAAAATTATTTTTTGAAAAATTTACTGTAGAAAAGGCAATCCCTGGCGCAATTAAAATTTGCGACAGTAGAAAATTATATTTTGAAAAATTTACTATAGAAAAGGCAATCCCTGGCCTATTTAAAATTTGCGACAGTAAAAAATTAATTTTTGAAAAATTTACTATAGAAAATGCAATCCCTGGCGCAATTAAAATTTGCGACAGTAAGAAATTATTTTTTGAAAAATTTACTATAGAAAAGGCAATCCCTGGCGTATTTAAAATTTGTGACAGTAAAAAATTAATTTTTGAAAATTATACTATAGAAAAGACAATCCCTGGCGTATTTAAAATTTGCGACAGTAAAAAATTATTTTTTGAATAATTTACTATAGAAAAGGCAATCCCTGGCGTATTTAAAATTTGCGACAGTAAAAAATTATTTTTTGAATAATTTACTATAGAAAAGACAATCCATGGCGTAATTAAAATTTGCGACAATAAAAAATTATTTTTTGAAAAATTTACTGTAGAAAAGGCAATCCCTGGCGCAATTAAAATTTGCGACAGTAAAAAATTATTTTTTGCAAAATTTACTATAGAAGAGGCAATCCCTGCCGTATTTAAAATTTGCGACAGTAAAAAATTAATTTTTGAAAAATTTACTATAGAAAAGGCAATCCCTGGCGTAATTAAAATTTGCGACAGTATAAAATTAAATTTTGAGAAATTTACTATAGAAAAGGCAATCCCTGGTGTAATTAAAATTTGCGAAAGTAAACAATTATTTTTTGAATAATTTACTATAGAAAAGGCAATCCCTGGCGTATTTAAAATTTGCGACAGTAAAAAATTAAATTGTGAAAAATTTACTGTAGAAAAGGCAATCCCTGGCGAAATTAAAATTTGCGACAGTAGAAAATTATTTTTTGAAAAATTTACTGTAGAAAAGGCAATCCCTGGCGTAGTTAAAATTTGCGACAGTAAAAAATTATTTTTTGCAAAATGTACTATAGAAAAGGAAATCTCTGGCGTATTTAAAATTTGTGACAGTAGAAAATTATTTTTTGAAAAATTTACTGTAGAAAAGGCAATCGTTGGCGCAATTAAAATTTGCGACAGTAGAAAATTATTTTTTGAATAATTTACTATAGAAAAGGCAATCCCTGGCGGATTTAAAATTTGCGACAGTACAAAATTATTTTTTGAATAATTTACTATAGAAAAGGCCATCCCTGGTGTAATTAAAATTTGCGACAGTAAAAAATTATTTTTTGAAAAATTTACTATAGAAATGGCAATCCCTGGCGTATTTAAAATTTGCGACAGTAAAGAATTATTTTTTGAATAATTTACTATAGAAAAGGCAATCCCTGGCGCAATTAAAATTTGCGACAGTAAAAAACTATTTTTTGAAAAATTTACTATAGAAAAGGCAATTCCTGGCGTATTTAAAATTTGCGACAGTAAAAAATTAATTTTTGAAAAATTTACTATAGAAAAGGCAATCCCTGGCGTAATTAAAATTTGCGACAGTAAAAAATTATTTTTTGAAAAATTTACTATAGAAAAGGTCATCCCTGGAGTAATTAAAATTTTCGACAGTAGAAAATTATTTTTTGAAAAATTTACTATAGAAAAGACAATCCCTGGCTTATTTAAAATTTGCGACAGTAAAAAATTAATTTTTGAAAAATTTACTATAGAAAAGGCAATCCCTGGCGCAATTAAAATTTGCGACAGTAAAAAATTATTTTTTGAATAATTTACTATAGAAAAGGCAATCCCTGGCGTAATTAAAATTTGCGACAGTAAAAAAATATTTTTTGAAAAATTTACTGTAGAAAAGGCAATCCCTGGCGCAATTAAAATTTGCGACATTAGAAAATTATTTTTTGAAAAATTTACTATAGAAAAGGCAATCCCTGGCGTATTTAAAATTTGCGACAGTAAAAAATTAATTTTTGAAAAATTTACTATAGAAAAGGCAATCCCTGGCGTAATTAAAATTTGCGACAATAAAAAAATATTTTTTGAAAAATTTAAAAGGCAATCCCTGGCGTAATTAAAATTTTCGACAGTAGAAAATTATTATTTGAAAAATTTACTATAGAAAAGACAATTCCTGGCGCAATTAAAATTTGCGACAGTATAAAATTAAATTTTGAAAAATTTACTATAGAAAAGGCAATCCCTGGCGCAATTAAAATTTGCGACAGTATAAAATTATTTTTTGAATAATTTACTATAGAAAAGTCAATCCCAGACTTCATTAAAATTTGCGACAGTAAAAAATTATTTTTTGAAAAATTTACTGTAGAAAAGGCAATCCCTGGCGTAATTAAAATTTGCGACAGTAGAAAATTATTTTTTGAAAAATTTACTATAGAAAAGGCAATCCCTGGCGTAATTAAAACTTGCGACAGTAAAAAAATATTTTTTGAAAAATTTACTGTAGAAAAAGCAATCCCTGGCGCAATTAAAATTTGCGACAGTAGAAAATTATTTTTTGAAAAATTTACTATAGAAAAGGCAATCCCTGGCGTATTTAAAATTTGCGACAGTAAAAAATTAATTTTTGAAAAATTTACTATAGAAAAGGCAATCCCTGGCGTAATAATTAAAATTTGCGACAGTAAAAAATTATTTTTGAAAAATTTACCTTAGAAAAGGCAATCCCTGGCGTATTTAAAATTTGCGACGGTATAAGATTAAATTTTGAAAAATTTACTATAGAAAAGGCAATCCCTGGCGCAATTAAAATTTGCGACAGTAAAAAATTATTTTTTGAATAATGTACTATAGAAAAGGCAATCCCTGACGTAATTAAAATTTGCGACAGTAAAAAATTATTTTTGAAAAATTTACTGTAGAAAAGGCAATCCCTGGCGTAATTAAAATTTGCGACAGTAGAAAATTATTTTTTGAAAAATTTACTATAGAAAAGGCAACCCCTGGCGTAATTAAAATTTGCGACAGTAAAAAATTATTTTTTTGTAAAATTTACTATAGAAAAGGCAATCCCTGGCGTATTTAAAATTTGCGACAGTAAAAAATTAATTTATGAAAAATTTACTATAGAAAATGCAATCCCTGGCGTAATTATAATTTGCGACAGTAAAAAATTATTTTTTGAAAAATTTACTAAAGAAAAGGCAATCCCTGGCGTATTTAAAATTTGCGACAGTAAAAAATTAATTTTTGAAAAATTTACTATAGAAAAGACAATCCCCTGGCGTATTTAAAATTTGCGACAGTAAAAAATTATTTTTTGAATAATTTACTATAGAAAAGGCAATCCCTGGCGTATTTAAAATTTGCGACAGTAAAAAATTATTTTTTGAATAATTTACTATAGAAAAGACAATCCCTGGCGTAATTAAAATTTGCGACAATAAAAAATTATTTTTTGAAAAATTTACTGTAGAAAAGGCAATCCCTGGCGCAATTAAAATTTGCTACAGTAAAAAATTATTTTTTGCAAAATTTACTATAGAAGAGGCAATCCCTGCCGTATTTAAAATTTGCGACAGTAAAAAATTAATTTTTGAAAAATTTACTATAGAAAAGGCAATCCCTGGCGTAATTAAAATTTGCGACAGTATAAAATTAAATTTTGAGAAATTTACTAAAGAAAAGGCAATCTCTGGCGTAATTAAAATTTGCGACAGTAAACAATTATTTTTTGAATAATTTACTATAGAAAAGGCAATCCCTGGCGTATTTGAAATTTGCGACAGTAAAAAATTAATTTTTGAAAAATTTACTATAGAAAAGACAATCCCTGGCGTATTTAAAATTTGCGACAGTAAAAAATTAATTTTTGAAAAATTTACTATAGAAAAGGCAATCCCTGGCGTATTTAAAATTTGCGACAGTAAAAAATTAATTTGTGAAAAATTTACTATAGAAAAGGCAATCCCTGGCGTAATTAAAATTTGCGACAGTAAGAAATTATTTTTTGAATAATTTACTATAGAAAAGGCAATCCCTGGCGTATTTAAAATTTGCGACAATAAAAAATTATTTTTTGAATAATTTACTGTAGAAATGGCAATCCCTGGCGCAATTAAAATTTGCGACAGTAAAAATCTATTTCTTGAATAATTTACTATAGAAAAGGCAATCCCTGGCGCAATTAAAATTTGCGACAATAGAAAATTTTTTTTTGAAAAATTTACTGTAGAAAAGGCAATCCCTGGCGTAATTAAAATTTGCGACAGTAAAAAATTATTTTTTGAGAAATTTACTGTAGAAAAGGCAATCCCTGGCGCAATTAAAGTTTGCGACAGTAAAAAATTAATTTGTGAAAAATTTACTATAGAAAAGGTAATACCTGGCGCAATTAAAACTTGCGACAGTAAAAAATTATTTTTTGAATAATTTACTATAGAAAAGGCAATCCTGGTGTAATTAAAATTTGCGACAGTAAAAAATTAGTTTTTGAGAAATTTAGTAAAGAAAAGGCAATCCCTGGCACAATTAAAATTTGCAACAGTAGAAAATTATTTTTTGAAAAATTTACTATAGAAAAGGCAACCCCTGGCGCAATTAAAATTTGCGACAGTATAAAATTAAATTCTGAAAAATTTACTAAAGGAAAGGCAATCCCCGCGTAATTAAAACTTGCGACGGTATAAAATTAATTTTTGAAAAATTTACTATAGAAAAGGCAATTCCTGGCGCAGTTAAAATTTGCGACAGTTTAAAATTATTTTTTGAATAATTTACTAAAGAAAAGGCAAATCAATGGCGCAATTAAAATTTGCGACAGTAAAAAATTATTTTTTGCAAAACTTACTATAGAAAACGCAATCCCTGGCGTAATAAAAATTTGCGACAGTAAAAAATTAATTTTTGAAAAATTTACTATAGAAAAGGCAATGCCTGGCGTAATTAAAATTTGCGACAGAATAAAATTAATTTTTGAAAAATTTTCTATAGAAAAGGCAATCCCCCGGCGTAATTAAAATTTGCGACAGTAAAAAATTATTTTTTGAAAAATTTACTGTAGAAAAGGCAATCCCTGGCGCAATTAAAATTTGCGACATTAGAAAATTATTTTTTGAAAAATTTACTATAGAAAAGGCAATCCCTGGCGTATTTAAAATTTGCGACAGTAAAAAATTAATTTTTGAAAAATTTACTATAGAAAAGGCAATCCCTGGCGTAATTAAAATTTGCGACAATAAAAAAATATTTTTTGAAAAATTTAAAGGGCAATCCCTGGCGTAATTAAAATTTTTGACAGTAGAAAATTATTATTTGAAAAATTTACTATAGAAAAGACAATTCCTGGCGCAATTAAAATTTGCGACAGTATAAAATTAAATTTTGAAAAATTTACTATAGAAAAGGCAATCCCTGGCGCAATTAAAATTTGCGACAGTATAAAATTATTTTTTGAATAATTTACTACAGAAAAGGCAATCCCTGACTTCATTAAAATTTGCGACAGTAAAAAATTATTTTTTGAAAAATTTACTGTAGAAAAGGCAATCCCTGGCGTAATTAAAATTTGCGACAGTAGAAAATTATTTTTTGAAAAATTTACTATAGAAAAGGCAATACCTGGCGTAATTAAAACTTGCGACAGTAAAAAAATATTTTTTGAAAAATTTACTGTAGAAAAGGCAATCCCTGGCGCAATTAAAATTTGCGACAGTAGAAAATTATTTTTTGAAAAATTTACTATAGAAAAGGCAAGCCCTGGCGTATTTAAAATTTGCGACAGTAAAAAATTAATTTTTGAAAAATTTACTATAGAAAAGGCAATCCCTGGCGTAATAATTAAAATTTGCGACAGTAAAAAATTATTTTTTGAAAAATTTACCTTAGAAAAGGCAATCCCTGGCGTATTTAAAATTTGCGACGGTATAAGATTAAATTTTGAAAAATTTACTATAGAATAGGCAATCCCTGGCGCAATTAAAATTTGCGACAGTAAAAAATTATTTTTTGAATAATTTACTATAGAAAAGGCAATCCCTGACGTAATTAAAATTTGCGACAGTAAAAAATTATTTTTTGAAAAATTTACTGTAGAAAAGGCAATCCCTGGCGTAATTAAAATTTGCGACAGTAGAAAATTATTTTTTGAAAAATTTACTATAGAAAAGGCAATCCCTGGCGTAATTAAAATTTGCGACAGTAAAAAATTATTTTTTGTAAAATTTACTATAGAAAAGGCAATCCCTGGCGTATTTAAAATTTGCGACAGTGAAAAATTAATTTATGAAAAATTTACTATAGAAAATGCAATCCCTGGCGTAATTAAAATTTGCGACAGTAAAAAATTATTTTTTGAAAAATTTACTATAGAAAAGGCAATCCCTGGCGTATTTAAAATTTGCGACAGTAAAAAATTAATTTTTGAAAAATTTACTATAGAAAAGACAATCCCTGGCGTATTTAAAATTTGCGACAGTAAAAAATTATTTTTTGAATAATTTACTATAGAAAAGGCAATCCCTGGCGTATTTAAAATTTGCGACAGTAAAAAATTATTTTTTGAATAATTTACTATAGAAAAGACAATCCCTGGCGTAATTAAAATTTGCGACAATAAAAAAATTATTTTTTGAAAAATTTACTGTAGAAAAGGCAATCCCTGGCGCAATTAAAATTTGCGACAGTAAAAAATTATTTTTTGCAAAATTTACTATAGAAGAGGCAATCCCTGCCGTATTTAAAATTTGCGACAGTAAAAAATTAATTTTTGAAAAATTTACTATAGAAAAGGCAATCCCTGGCGTAATTAAAATTTGCGACAGTATAAAATTAAATTTTGAGAAATTTACTAAAGAAAAGGCAATCTCTGGCGTAATTAAAATTTGCGACAGTAAACAATTATTTTTTGAATAATTTACTATAGAAAAGGCAATCCCAGGCGTATTTGAAATTTGCGACAGTAAAAAATTAATTTTTGAAAAATTTACTATAGAAAAGACAATCCCTGGCGTATTTAAAATTTGCGACAGTAAAAAATTAATTTTTGAAAAATTTACTATAGAAAAGGCAATCCCTGGCGTATTTAAAATTTGCGACAGTAAAAAATTAATTTGTGAAAAATTTACTATAGAAAAGGCAATCCCTGGCGTAATTAAAATTTGCGACAGTAAGAAATTATTTTTTGAATAATTTACTATAGAAAAGGCAATCCCTGGCGTATTTAAAATTTGCGACAATAAAAAATTATTTTTTGAATAATTTACTGTAGAAATGGCAATCCCTGGCGCAATTAAAATTTGCGACAGTAAAAATTTATTTCTTGAATAATTTACTATAGAAAAGGCAATCCCTGGCGCAATTAAAATTTGCGACAATAGAAAATTTTTTTTTGAAAAATTTACTGTAGAAAAGGCAATCCCTGGCGTAATTAAAATTTGCGACAGTAAAAAATTATTTTTTGAGAAATTTACTGTAGAAAAGGCAATCCCTGGCGCAATTAAAGTTTGCGACAGTAAAAAATTAATTTGTGAAAAATTTACTATAGAAAAGGTAATACCTGGCGCAATTAAAACTTGCGACAGTAAAAAATTATTTTTTGAATAATTTACTATAGAAAAGGCAATCCCTGGTGTAATTAAAATTTGCGACAGTAAAAAATTAGTTTTTGAGAAATTTACTAAAGAAAAGGCAATCCCTGGCACAATTAAAATTTGCAACAGTAGAAAATTATTTTTGAAAAATTTACTATAGAAAAGGCAATCCCTGGCGTAATTAAAATTTGCGACAGTAAAAAATTATTTTTTGTAAAATTTACTATAGAAAAGGCAATCCCTGGCGTATTTAAAATTTGCGACAGTAAAAAATTAATTTATGAAAAATTTACTATAGAAAATGCAATCCCTGGCGTAATTAAAATTTGCGACAGTAAAAAATTATTTTTTGAAAAATTTACTATAGAAAAGGCAATCCCTGGCGTATTTAAAATTTGCGACAGTAAAAAATTAATTTTTGAAAAATTTACTATAGAAAAGACAATCCCTGGCGTATTTAAAATTTGCGACAGTAAAAAATTATTTTTTGAATAATTTACTATAGAAAAGGCAATCCCTGGCGTATTTAAAATTTGCGACAGTAAAAAATTATTTTTTGAATAATTTACTATAGAAAAGACAATCCCTGGCGTAATTAAAATTTGCGACAATAAAAAATTATTTTTTGAAAAATTTACTGTAGAAAAGGCAATCCCTGGCGCAATTAAAATTTGCGACAGTAAAAAATTATTTTTTGCAAAATTTACTATAGAAGAGGCAATCCCTGCCGTATTTAAAATTTGCGACAGTAAAAAATTAATTTTTTGAAAAATTTACTATAGAAAAGGCAATCCCTGGCGTAATTAAAATTTGCGACAGTATAAAATTAAATTTTGAGAAATTTACTAAAGAAAAGGCAATCTCTGGCGTAATTAAAATTTGCGACAGTAAAAAATTATTTTTTGTAAAATTTACTATAGAAAAGGCAATCCCTGGCGTATTTAAAATTTGCGACAGTAAAAAATTAATTTATGAAAAATTTACTATAGAAAATGCAATCCCTGGCGTAATTAAAATTTGCGACAGTAAAAAATTATTTTTTGAAAAATTTACTATAGAAAAGGCAATCCCTGGCGTATTTAAAATTTGCGACAGTAAAAAATTAATTTTTGAAAAATTTACTATAGAAAAGACAATCCCTGGCGTATTTAAAATTTGCGACAGTAAAAAATTATTTTTTGAATAATTTACTATAGAAAAGGCAATCCCTGGCGTATTTAAAATTTGCGACAGTAAAAAATTATTTTTTGAATAATTTACTATAGAAAAGACAATCCCTGGCGTAATTAAAATTTGCGACAATAAAAAATTATTTTTTGAAAAATTTACTGTAGAAAAGGCAATCCCTGGCGCAATTAAAATTTGCGACAGTAAAAAATTATTTTTTGCAAAATTTACTATAGAAGAGGCAATCCCTGCCGTATTTAAAATTTGCGACAGTAAAAAATTAATTTTTGAAAAATTTACTATAGAAAAGGCAATCCCTGGCGTAATTAAAATTTGCGACAGTATAAAATTAAATTTTGAGAAATTTACTAAAGAAAAGGCAATCTCTGGCGTAATTAAAATTTGCGACAGTAAACAATTATTTTTTGAATAATTTACTATAGAAAAGGCAATCCCAGGCGTATTTGAAATTTGCGACAGTAAAAAATTAATTTTTGAAAAATTTACTATAGAAAAGACAATCCCTGGCGTATTTAAAATTTGCGACAGTAAAAAATTAATTTTTGAAAAATTTACTATAGAAAAGGCAATCCCTGGCGTATTTAAAATTTGCGACAGTAAAAAATTAATTTGTGAAAAATTTACTATAGAAAAGGCAATCCCTGGCGTAATTAAAATTTGCGACAGTAAGAAATTATTTTTTGAATAATTTACTATAGAAAAGGCAATCCCTGGCGTATTTAAAATTTGCGACAATAAAAAATTATTTTTTGAATAATTTACTGTAGAAATGGCAATCCCTGGCGCAATTAAAATTTGCGACAGTAAAAATTTATTTCTTGAATAATTTACTATAGAAAAGGCAATCCCTGGCGCAATTAAAATTTGCGACAATAGAAAATTTTTTTTTGAAAAATTTACTGTAGAAAAGGCAATCCCTGGCGTAATTAAAATTTGCGACAGTAAAAAATTATTTTTTGAGAAATTTACTGTAGAAAAGGCAATCCCTGGCGCAATTAAAGTTTGCGACAGTAAAAAATTAATTTGTGAAAAATTTACTATAGAAAAGGTAATACCTGGCGCAATTAAAACTTGCGACAGTAAAAAATTATTTTTTGAATAATTTACTATAGAAAAGGCAATCCCTGGTGTAATTAAAATTTGCGACAGTAAAAAATTAGTTTTTGAGAAATTTACTAAAGAAAAGGCAATCCCTGGCACAATTAAAATTTGCAACAGTAGAAAATTATTTTTTGAAAAATTTAGAAAAGGCAACCCCTGGCGCAATTAAAATTTGCGACAGTATAAAATTAAATTTTGAAAAATTTACTAAAGGAAAGGCAATCCCCAGCGTAATTAAAATTTGCGACAGTAAAAAATTATTTTTTGAAAAATTTACTGTTGAAAAGGCAATCCCTGGCGTAATTAAAATTTGCGACAGTAGAAAATTATTTTTTGAAAAATTTACTATAGAAAAGGCAACCCCTGGCGTAATTAAAACTTGCGACAGTAAAAAAATATTTTTTGAAAAATTTACTGTAGAAAAGGCAATCCCTGGCGCAATTAAAATTTGCGACAGTAGAAAATTATTTTTTGAAAAATTTACTATAGAAAAGGCAAGCCCTGGCGTATTTAAAATTTGCGACAGTAAAAATTAATTTTTGAAAAATTTACTATAGAAAAGGCAATCCCTGGCGTAATAATTAAAATTTGCGACAGTAAAAAATTATTTTTTGAAAAATTTACCTTAGAAAAGGCAATCCCTGGCGTATTTAAAATTTGCGACGGTATAAGATTAAATTTTGAAAAATTTACTATAGAAAAGGCAATCCCTGGCGCAATTAAAATTTGCGACAGTAAAAAATTATTTTTTGAATAATTTACTATAGAAAAGGCAATCCCTGACGTAATTAAAATTTGCGACAGTAAAAAATTATTTTTTGAAAAATTTACTGTAGAAAAGGCAATCCCTGGCGTAATTAAAATTTGCGACAGTAGAAAATTATTTTTTGAAAAATTTACTATAGAAAAGGCAATCCCTGGCGTAATTAAAATTTGCGACAGTAAAAAATTATTTTTTGTAAAATTTACTATAGAAAAGGCAATCCCTGGCGTATTTAAAATTTGCGACAGTAAAAAATTAATTTATGAAAAATTTACTATAGAAAATGCAATCCCTGGCGTAATTAAAATTTGCGACAGTAAAAAATTATTTTTTGAAAAATTTACTATAGAAAAGGCAATCCCTGGCGTATTTAAAATTTGCGACAGTAAAAAATTAATTTTTGAAAAATTTACTATAGAAAAGACAATCCCTGGCGTATTTAAAATTTGCGACAGTAAAAAATTATTTTTTGAATAATTTACTATAGAAAAGGCAATCCCTGGCGTATTTAAAATTTGCGACAGTAAAAAATTATTTTTTGAATAATTTACTATAGAAAAGACAATCCCTGGCGTAATTAAAATTTGCGACAATAAAAAATTATTTTTTGAAAAATTTACTGTAGAAAAGGCAATCCCTGGCGCAATTAAAATTTGCGACAGTAAAAAATTATTTTTTGCAAAATTTACTATAGAAGAGGCAATCCCTGCCGTATTTAAAATTTGCGACAGTAAAAAATTAATTTTTGAAAAATTTACTATAGAAAAGGCAATCCCTGGCGTAATTAAAATTTGCGACAGTATAAAATTAAATTTTGAGAAATTTACTAAAGAAAAGGCAATCTCTGGCGTAATTAAAATTTGCGACAGTAAACAATTATTTTTTGAATAATTTACTATAGAAAAGGCAATCCCTGGCGTATTTGAAATTTGCGACAGTAAAAAATTAATTTTTGAAAAATTTACTATAGAAAAGACAATCCCTGGCGTATTTAAAATTTGCGACAGTAAAAAATTAATTTTTGAAAAATTTACTATAGAAAAGGCAATCCCTGGCGTATTTAAAATTTGCGACAGTAAAAAATTAATTTGTGAAAAATTTACTATAGAAAAGGCAATCCCTGGCGTAATTAAAATTTGCGACAGTAAGAAATTATTTTTTGAATAATTTACTATAGAAAAGGCAATCCCTGGCGTATTTAAAATTTGCGACAATAAAAAATTATTTTTTGAATAATTTACTGTAGAAATGGCAATCCCTGGCGCAATTAAAATTTGCGACAGTAAAAATTTATTTCTTGAATAATTTACTATAGAAAAGGCAATCCCTGGCGCAATTAAAATTTGCGACAATAGAAAATTTTTTTTTGAAAAATTTACTGTAGAAAAGGCAATCCCTGGCGTAATTAAAATTTGCGACAGTAAAAAATTATTTTTTGAGAAATTTACTGTAGAAAAGGCAATCCCTGGCGCAATTAAAGTTTGCGACAGTAAAAAATTAATTTGTGAAAAATTTACTATAGAAAAGGTAATACCTGGCGCAATTAAAACTTGCGACAGTAAAAAATTATTTTTTGAATAATTTACTATAGAAAAGGCAATCCCTGGTGTAATTAAAATTTGCGACAGTAAAAAATTAGTTTTTGAGAAATTTACTAAAGAAAAGGCAATCCCTGGCACAATTAAAATTTGCAACAGTAGAAAATTATTTTTTGAAAAATTTACTATAGAAAAGGCAACCCCTGGCGCAATTAAAATTTGCGACAGTATAAAATTAAATTTTGAAAAATTTACTAAAGGAAAGGCAATCCCCGGCGTAATTAAAACTTGCGACGGTATAAAATTAATTTTTGAAAAATTTACTATAGAAAAGGCAATTCCTGGCGCAGTTAAAATTTGCGACAGTTTAAAATTATTTTTTGAATAATTTACTAAAGAAAAGGCAAATCAATGGCGCAATTAAAATTTGCGACAGTAAAAAATTATTTTTTGCAAAATTTACTATAGAAAACGCAATCCCTGGCGTAATAAAAATTTGCGACAGTAAAAAATTAATTTTTGAAAAATTTACTATAGAAAAGGCAATGCCTGGCGTAATTAAAATTTGCGACAGTATAAAATTAATTTTTGAAAAATTTTCTATAGAAAAGGCAATCCCCGGCGTAATTAAAATTTGCGACAGTAAAAAATTATTTTTTGAAAAATTTACTGTAGAAAAGGCAATCCCTGGCGCAATTAAAATTTGCGACAGTAGAAAATTATTTTTTGAAAAATTTACTACAGAAAAGGCAATCCCTGGCGTAATTAAAATTTTCGACAGTAGGAAATTATTTTTTGAAAAATTTACTGTAGAAAAGTCAATCCCTGGCGCAATTAAAATTTGCGACAGTAAAAAATTATTTTTTGAATAATTTACTATAGAAAAGGCAATCCCTGGCGGATTTAAAATTTGCGACAGTAAAAAATTATTTTTTGAATAATTTACTATAGAAAAGGCAATCCTTGGCGCAATTAAAATTTGCGACAGTAAAAAATTAATTTGTGAAAAATTTACTATATAAAAGGCAATCCCTGGCGCAATTAAAATTTGCGACAGTAAAAAATTAAATTTTGAAAAATTTACTGTAGAAAAGGCAATCCCTGGCGCAATTAAAATTTGCGACAGTAAAAAATTAATTTGTGAAAAATTTACTATAGAATAGGCAATCCATGGCGCAATTTAAATTTGTGACAGTAAAAAATTAAATTTTGAAAAATTTACTGTAGAAAAGGCAATCCCTGGCGCAATTAAAATTTGCGACAGTAGAAAATTATTTTTTGAAAAATTTACTGTAGAAAAGGCAATCCCTGGCGCAATTAAAATTTGCGACAGTATAAAATTAATTTGTGAAAAATTTACTATAGAAAAGGCAATCCCTGGCGCAGTTAAAATTTCCGAGATTAAAAAATTATTTTTTGAAAAATTTACCGTAGAAAAGGCAATCCCTGGCGTAATTAAAATTTGCGACAGTAAAAAATTATTTTTTGCAAAATTTACTATAGAAAAGGTAATCCCTGGCGTAATTAAAATTTTCGACAGTAGCAAATTATTTTTTGAAAAATTTACTGTAGAAAAGTCAATCCCTGGCGCAATTAAAATTTGCGACAGTAAAAAATTATTTTTTGAATAATTTACTATAGAAAACGCAATCCCTGGCGGATTTAAAATTTGCGACAGTAAAAAATTATTTTTTGAATAATTTACTATAGAAAAGGCAATCCCTGGCGTAATTAAAATTTGCGACAGTAAAAAATTATTTTTGAAAAATTGACTATAGAAAAGGCAATCCCTGGCGTATTTAAAATTTGCGACAGTAAAAAATTATTTTTTGAATAATTTACTGTAGAAAAGGCAATCCCTGGCGCAATTAAAATTTGCGACAGTAGAAAATTATTTTTTGAAAAATTTACTGTAGAAAAGGCAATCCCTGGCGCAATTAAAATTTGCGACAGTATAAAATTAATTTGTGAAAAATTTACTATAGAAAAGGCAATCCCTGGCGCAGTTAAAATTTCCGAGAGTAAAAAACTATTTTTGAAAAATTTACCGTAGAAATGGCAATCCCTGGCGTAATTAAAATTTGCGACAGTAAAAAATTATTTTTTGCAAAATTTACTATAGAAAAGGCAATCCCTGGCGTATTTAAAATTTGCGACGGAAGAAAAAAATTTTTTGAAAAATTTTCTGTAGAAAAAGCAATCCCTGGCGCACTTAAAATTTGCGACAGTAAAAAATTATTTTTTGAATAATTTAGTATAGAAAATGCAATCCCTGGCGCAATTAAAATTTGCGACAGTAAAAAATTATTTTTTGAAAAATTTACTGTAGAAAAGGCAATCCCTGGCGCAATTAAAATTTGCGACAGTAAAAAATTAATTTGTGAAAAATTTACTATAGAAAAGGCAATCCCTGGCGCAATTAAAATTTGCGACAGTAAAAAATTAAATTGTGAAAAATTTACTGTAGAAAAGGCAATCCCTGGCGCAATTAAAATTTGCGACAGTAGAAAATTATTTTTTGAAAAATTTACTGTAGAAAAGGCAATCCCTGGCGTATTTAAAATTTTCGACAGTAAAAAATATTTTTTGCAAAATGTACTATAGAAAAGGCAATCTCTGGCGTATTTAAAATTTGTGACAGTAGAAAATTATTTTTTGAAAAATTTACTGTAGCAAAGGCAATCCTTGGCGCAATTAAAATTTGCGACAGTAGAAAATTATTTTTTGAATAATTTACTATAGAAAAGGCAATCCCTGGCGTATTTAAAATTTGCGACAGTAAAAAATTATTTTTTGAATAATTTACTATAGAAAAGGCAATCCCTGGTGTAATTAAAATTTGCGACAGTAAAAAATTATTTTTTGAAAAATTTACTATAGAAAAGGCAATACCTGGCGTATTTAAAATTTGCGACAGTAAAGAATTATTTTTTGAATAATTTACTATAGAAAAGGCAATCCCTGGCGCAATTAAAATTTGCGACAGTAAAAAACTATTTTTTGAAAAATTTACTATAGAAAAGGCAATTCCTGGCGTATTTAAAATTTGCGACAGTAAAAAATTATTTTTTGAATAATTTACTATAGAAAAGGCAATCCCTGCCGTAATTAAAATTTGCGACAGTAAAAAATTATTTTTTGAAAAATTTACTGTAGAAAAGGCAATCCCTGGCGTAATTAAAATTTGCGACAGTAGAAAGTTATTTTTTGAAAAATTTACTATAGAAAAGGCAATCCCTGGCGTAATTAAAATTTGCGACAGTAAAAAATTATTTTTTGAAAAATTTACTGTAGAAAAGGCAATCCCTGGCGCAATTAAAATTTGCGACAGTAGAAAATTATTTTTTGAAAAATATACTATAGAAAAGGCAATCCCTGGCGTATTTAAAATTTGTGACAGTAAAAAATTAATTTTTGAAAAATTTACTATAGAAAAAGCAATCCCTGGCGTAATTAAAATTTGCGACAGTAAAAAATTATTTTTTGAAAAATTTACTATAGAAAAGGCAATCCCTGGCGTATTTAAAATTTGCGACAGTAAAAAATTAATTTTTGAAAAATTTACTATAGAAAAGACAATCCCTGGCGTATTTAAAATTTGCGACAGTAAAAAATTATTTTTTGAATAATTTACTATAGAAAAGGCAATCCCTGGCGTATTTAAAATTTGCGACAGTAAAAAATTATTTTTTGAATAATTTACTATAGAAAAGACAATCCCTGGCGTAATTAAAATTTGCGACAATAAAAAATTATTTTTTGAAAAATTTACTGTAGAAAAGGCAATCCCTGGCGCAATTAAAATTTGCGACAGTAAAAAATTATTTTTTGCAAAATTTACTATAGAAGAGGCAATCCCTGCCGTATTTAAAATTTGCGACAGTAAAAAATTAATTTTTGAAAAATTTACTATAGAAAAGGCAATCCCTGGCGTATTTAAAATTTGCGACAGTAAAAAATTATTTTTTGAATAATTTGCTATAGAAAAGACAATCCCTGGCGTAATTAAAATTTGCGACAATAAAAAATTATTTTTTGAAAAATTTACTGTAGAAAAAGCAATCCCTGGCGCAATTAAAATTTGCGACAGTAAAAAATTATTTTTTGCAAACTTTACTATAGAAGAGGCAATCCCTGCCGTATTTAAAATTTGCGACAGTAAAAAAATTAATTTTTGAAAAATTTACTGTAGAAAAGGCAATCCCTGGCGCAATTAAAATTTGCGACAGTAAAAAATTATTTTTTGAAAAATTTACTATAGAAAAGGCAATACCTGGCGTATTTAAAATTTGCGACAGTAAAGAATTATTTTTTGAATAATTTACTATAGAAAAGGCAATCCCTGACGCAATTAAAATTTGCGACAGTAAAAAACAATTTTTGGAAAAATTTAATATAGAAAAGGCAATTCCTGGCGTATTTAAAATTTGCGACAGTAAAAAATTATTTTTTGAATAATTTACTATAGAAAAGGCAATCCCTGCCGTAATTAAAATTTGCGACAGTAAAAAATTATTTTTTGAAAAATTTACTGTAGAAAAGGCAATCCCTGGCGTAATTAAAATTTGCGACAGTAGAAAGTTATTTTTTGAATAATTTACTATAGAAAATGCAATCCCTGGCGCAATTAAAATTTGCGACAGTAAAAAATTATTTTTTGAAAAATTTACTGTAGAAAAGGCAATCCCTGGCGCAATTAAAATTTGCGACAGTAAAAAATTAATTTGTGAAAAATTTACTATAGAAAAGGCAATCCCTGGCGCAATTAAAATTTGCGACAGTAAAAAATTAAATTGTGAAAAATTTACTGTAGAAAAGGCAATCCCTGGCGCAATTAAAATTTGCGACAGTAGAAAATTATTTTTTGAAAAATTTACTGTAGAAAAGGCAATCCCTGGCGTATTTAAAATTTGCGACAGTAAAAAATATTTTTTGCAAAATGTACTATAGAAAAGGCAATCTCTGGCGTATTTAAAATTTGTGACAGTAGAAAATTATTTTTTGAAAAATTTACTGTAGAAAAGGCAATCCTTGGCGCAATTAAAATTTGCGACAGTAGAAAATTATTTTTTGAATAATTTACTATAGAAAAGGCAATCCCTGGCGTATTTAAAATTTGCGACAGTAAAAAATTATTTTTTGAATAATTTATTATAGAAAAGGCAATCCCTGGTGTAATTAAAATTTGCGACAGTAAAAAATTATTTTTTGAAAAATTTACTATAGAAAAGGGAATACCTGGCGTATTTAAAATTTGCGACAGTAAAGAATTATTTTTTGAATAATTTACTATAGAAAAGGCAATCCCTGGCGCAATTAAAATTTGCGACAGTAAAAAATTATTTTTTGAAAAATTTACTATAGAAAAGGCAATTCCTGGCGTATTTAAAATTTGCGACAGTAAAAAATTATTTTTTGAATAATTTACTATAGAAAAGGCAATCCCTGCCGTAATTAAAATTTGCGACAGTAAAAAATTATTTTTTGAAAAATTTACTGTAGAAAAGGCAATCCCTGGCGTAATTAAAATTTGCGACAGTAGAAAGTTATTTTTTGAAAAATTTACTATAGAAAAGGCAATCCCTGGCGTAATTAAAATTTGCGACAGTAAAAAATTATTTTTTGAAAAATTTACTGTAGAAAAGGCAATCCCTGGCGCAATTAAAATTTGCGACAGTAGAAAATTATTTTTTGAAAAATATACTATAGAAAAGGCAATCCCTGGCGTATTTAAAATTTGCGACAGTAAAAAATTAATTTTTGAAAAATTTACTATAGAAAAAGCAATCCCTGGCGTAATTAAAATTTGCGACAGTAAAAAATTATTTTTTGAAAAATTTACTATAGAAAAGGCAATCCCTGGCGTATTTAAAATTTGCGACAGTAAAAAATTAATTTTTGAAAAATTTACTATAGAAAAGACAATCCCTGGCGTATTTAAAATTTGCGACAGTAAAAAATTATTTTTTGAATAATTTACTATAGAAAAGGCAATCCCTGGCGTATTTAAAATTTGCGACAGTAAAAAATTATTTTTTGAATAATTTACTATAGAAAAGACAATCCCTGGCGTAATTAAAATTTCCGACAATAAAAAATTATTTTTTGAAAAATTTACTGTAGAAAAGGCAATCCCTGGCGCAATTAAAATTTGCGACAGTAAAAAATTATTTTTTGCAAAATTTACTATAGAAGAGGCAATCCCTGCCGTATTTAAAATTTGCGACAGTAAAAAATTAATTTTTGAAAAATTTACTATAGAAAAGGCAATCCCTGGCGTATTTAAAATTTGCGACAGTAAAAAATTATTTTTTGAATAATTTGCTATAGAAAAGACAATCCCTGGCGTAATTAAAATTTGCGACAATAAAAAACTATTTTTTGAAAAATTTACTGTAGAAAAAGCAATCCCTGGCGCAATTAAAATTTGCGACAGTAAAAAATTATTTTTTGCAAAATTTACTATAGAAGAGGCAATCCCTGCCGTATTTAAAATTTGCGACAGTAAAAAATTAATTTTTGAAAAATTTACTGTAGAAAAGGCAATCCCTGGCGTAATTAAAATTTGCGACAGTATAAAATTAAATTTTGAGAAATTTACTATAGAACAGGCAATCCCTGGCGTAATTAAAATTTGCGACAATAAACAATTATTTTTTGAATAATTTACTATAGAAAAGGCAATCCCTGGCGTATTTAAAATTTGCGACAGTAAAAAATTAATTCTTGAAAAATTTACTATAGAAAAGACAATCCCTGGCGTATTCAAAATTTGCGACAGTAAAAAATTAATTTTTGAAAAATTTACTATAGAAAAGGCAATCCCTGGCGTATTTAAAATTTGCGACAGTAAAAAATTAATTTGTGAAAAATTTACTATAGAAAAGGCAATCCCTGGCGTAGTTAAAATTTGCGACAGTAAAAAATTATCAGTAAAAAAATTATTTTTTGAATAATTTACTATAGAAAAGGCAATCCCTGGCGTATTTAAAATTTGCGACATTAAAAAATTATTTTTTGAATAATTTACTGTAGAAATGGCAATCCCTGGCGCAATTAATATTTGCGACAATAAAAATTTATTTCTTGAATAATTTACTATAGAAAAGGCAATCCCTGGCGCAATTAAAATTTGCGACAGTAAAAAATTATTTTTTGAAAAATTTACTGTAGAAAAGGCAATCCCTGGCGCAATTAAAATTTGCGACAGTAATAAATTAATTTGTGAAAAATTTACTATAAAAAGGCAATCCCTGGCGCAATTAAAATTTGCGACAGTAAAAAATTAAATTGTGAAAAATTTACTGTAGAAAAGGCAATCCCTGGCGCAATTAAAATTTGCGACAGTAGAAAATTATTTTTTGAAAAATTTACTGTAGAAAAGGCAATCCCTGGCGTAGTTAAAATTTGCGACAGTAAAAAATTATTTTTTGCAAAATGTACTATAGAAAAGGCAATCTCTGGCGTATTTAAAATTTGTGACAGTTGAAAATTATTTTTTGAAAAATTTACTGTAGAAAAGGCAATCGTTGGCGCAATTAAAATTTGCGACAGTAGAAAATTATTTTTTGAATAATTTACTATAGAAAAGGCAATCCCTGGCGGATTTAAAATTTGCGACAGTAAAAAATTATTTTGTGAATAATTTACTATAGAAAAGGCAATCCCTGGTGTAATTAAAATTTGCGACAGTAAAAAATTATTTTTTGAAAAATTTACTATAGAAAAGGCAATCCCTGGCGTATTTAAAATTTGCGACAGTAAAGTATTATTTTTTGAATAATTTACTATAGAAAAGGCAATCCCTGGCGCAATTAAAATTTGCGACAGTAGAAAATTATTTTTTGAAAAATTTACTATAGAAAAGGCAATACCTGGCGTATTTAAAATTTGCGACAGTAAAAAATTAATTTTTGAAAAATTTACTATAGAAAATGCAATCCCTGGCGTAATTAAAATTTGCGACAGTAAAAAATTATTTTTTGAATAATTTACTATAGAAAAGGCAATCCCTGACGTAATTAAAATTTGCGACAGTAAAAAAATAATTTTTTGAAAAATTTACTGTAGAAAAGGCAATCCCTGGTGTAATTAAAATTTGCGACAGTAGAAAATTATTTTTTGAAAAATTTACTATAGAAAAGGCAATCCCTGGCGTAATTAAAACTTGCGAGAGTAAAAAATTATTTTTTGAAAAATTTACTGTAGAAATGGCAATCCCTGGCGCAATTAAAATTTGCGACAGTAGAAAATTATTTTTTGAAAAATTTACTATAGAAAAGGCAATCCCTGGCGTATTTAAAATTTGCGACAGTAAAAAATTAATTTTTGAAAAATTTACTATAGAAAAGGCAATACCTGGCGTAATTAAAATTTGCGACAATAAAAAATTATTTTTTGAAAAATTTTCTATAGAAAAGGCAATCCCTGGCGTAATTAAAATTTTCGACAGTAGAAAATTATTATTTGAAAAATTTACTATAGAAAAGACAATTCCTGGCGCAATTAAAATTTGCGACAGTATAAAATTAAATTTTGAAAAATTTACTATAGAAAAGGCAATCCCTGGCGGAATTAAAATTTGCGACAATAAAAAAGTATTTTTTGAATAATTTACTATAGAAAAGGCAATCCCTGACGTAATTAAAATTTGCGACAGTAAAAAATTATTTTTTGAAAAATTTACTGTAGAAAAGGCAATCCCTGGCGTAATTAAAATTTGCGACAGTAGAAAATTATTTTTTGAAAAATTTACTATAGAAAAGGCAATCCCTGGCGTAATTAAAACTTGCGACAGTAAAAAATTATTTTTTGAAAAATTTACTGTAGAAAAGGCAATCCCTGGCGCAATTAAAATTTGCGACAGTAGAAAATTATTTTTTGAAAAATTTACTATAGAAAAGGCAATCCCTGGCGTATTTAAAATTTGCTACAGTAAAAAATTAATTTTTGAAAAATTTACTATAGAAAAGGCAATCCCTGGCGTAATAATTAAAATTTGCGACAGTAAAAAATTATTTTTTGAAAAATTTACTATAGAAAAGGCAATCCCTGGCGTATTTAAAATTTGCGACAGTATAAGATTAAATTTTGAAAAATTTACTATAGAAAAGGCAATCCCTGGCGCAATTAAAATTTGCGACAGTAAAAAATTATTTTTTGAATAATTTACTATAGAAAAGGCAATCCCTGACGTAATTAAAATTTGCGACAGTAAAAAATTATTTTTTGAAAAATTTACTGTAGAAAAGGCAATCCCTGGCGTAATTAAAATTTGCGACAGTAGAAAATTATTTTTTGAAAAATTTACTATAGAAAAGGCAATCCCTGGCGTAATTAAAATTTGCGACAGTAAAAAATTATTTTTTGAAAAATTTACTGTAGAAAAGGCAATCCCTGGCGCAATTAAAATTTGCGACAGTAGAAAATTATTTTTTGAAAAATTTACTATAGAAAAGGCAATACCTGGCGTATTTAAAATTTGCGACAGTAAAAAATTAATTTTTGAAAAATTTACTATAGAAAATGCAATCCCTGGCGTAATTAAAATTTGCGACAGTAAAAAATTATTTTTTGAATAATTTACTATAGAAAAGGCAATCCCTGACGTAATTAAAATTTGCGACAGTAAAAAATTATTTTTTGAAAAATTTACTGTAGAAAAGGCAATCCCTGGCGTAATTAAAATTTGCGACAGTAGAAAATTATTTTTTGAAAAATTTACTATAGAAAAGGCAATCCCTGGCGTAATTAAAACTTGCGACAGTAAAAAATTATTTTTTGAAAAATTTACTGTAGAAATGGCAATCCCTGGCGCAATTAAAATTTGCGACAGTAGAAAATTATTTTTTGAAAAATTTACTATAGAAAAGGCAATCCCTGGCGTATTTAAAATTTGCGACAGTAAAAAATTAATTTTTGAAAAATTTACTATAGAAAAGGCAATCCCTGGCGTAATAATTAAAATTTGCGACAGTAAAAAATTATTTTTTGAAAAATTTACTGTAGAAAAGGCAATCCCTGGCGGAATTAAAATTTGCGACAGTAAAAAAGTATTTTTTGAATAATTTACTATAGAAAAGGCAATCCCTGACGTAATTAAAATTTGCGACAGTAAAAAATTATTTTTTGAAAAATTTACTGTAGAAACGGCAATCCCTGGCGTAATTAAAATTTGCGACAGTAGAAAATTATTTTTTGAAAAATTTACTATAGAAAAGGCAATTCCTGGCGTAATTAAAACTTGCGACAGTAAAAAATTATTTTTTGAAAAATTTACTGTAGAAAAGGCAATCCCTGGCGCAATTAAAATTTGCGACAGTAGAAAATTATTTTTTGAAAAATTTACTATAGAAAAGGCAATCCCTGGCGTATTTAAAATTTGCTACAGTAAAAAATTAATTTTTGAAAAATTTACTATAGAAAAGGCAATCCCTGGCGTAATAATTAAAATTTGCGACAGTAAAAAATTATTTTTTGAAAAATTTACTATAGAAAAGGCAATCCCTGGCGTATTTAAAATTTGCGACAGTATAAGATTAAATTTTGAAAAATTTACTATAGAAAAGGCAATCCCTGGCGCAATTAAAATTTGCGACAGTTAAAAATTATTTTTTGAATAATTTACTATAGAAAAGGCAATCCCTGACGTAATTAAAATTTGCGACAGTAAAAAATTATTTTTTGAAAAATTTACTGTAGAAAAGGCAATCCCTGGCGTAATTAAAATTTGCGACAGTAGAAAATTATTTTTTGAATAATTTACTATAGAAAAGGCAATCCCTGGCGTAATTAAAATTTGCGACAGTAAAAAATTATTTTTTGAAAAATTTACTGTAGAAAAGGCAATCCCTGGCGCAATTAAGATTTGCGACAGTAGAAAATTATTTTTTGAAAAATTTACTATAGAAAAGGCAATACCTGGCGTATTTAAAATTTGCGACAGTAAAAAATTAATTTTTGAAAAATTTACTATAGAAAATGCAATCCCTGGCGTAATTAAAATTTGCGACAGTAAAAAATTATTTTTTGAATAATTTACTATAGAAAAGGCAATCCCTGACGTAATTAAAATTTGCGACAGTAAAAAATTATTTTTTGAAAAATTTACTGTAGAAAAGGCAATCCCTGGCGTAATTAAAATTTGCGACAGTAGAAAATTATTTTTTGAAAAATTTACTATAGAAAAGGCAATCCCTGGCGCAATTAAAATTTGCGACAGTAGAAAATTATTTTTTGAAAAATTTACTATAGAAAAGGCAATCCCTGGCGTATTTAAAATTTGCGACAGTAAAAAATTAATTTTTGAAAAATTTACTATAGAAAAGGCAATCCCTGGCGTAATAATTAAAATTTGCGACAGTAAAAAATTATTTTTTGAAAAATTTACTGTAGAAATGGCAATCCCTGGCGCAATTAAAATTTGCGACAGTAGAAAATTATTTTTTGAAAAATTTACTGTAGAAATGGCAATACCTGGCGCAATTAAAATTTGCGACAGTAGAAAATTATTTTTTGAAAAATTTACTATAGAAAAGGCAATCCCTGGCGTATTTAAAATTTGCGACAATATAAGATTAAATTTTGAAAAATTTACTATAGAAAAGGCAATCCCTGGCGTATTTAAAATTTGCGACAGTAAAAAATTAATTTTTGAAAAATTTACTATAGAAAATGCAATCCCTGGCGTAATTAAAATTTGCGACAGTAAAAAATTATTTTTTGAAAAATTTACTATAGAAAAGGCAATCCCTGGCGTATTTAAAATTTGCGACAGTAAAAAATTAATTTTTGAAAAATATACTATAGAAAAGACAATCCCTGGCGTATTTAAAATTTGCGACAGTAAAAAATTATTTTTTGAATAATTTACTATAGAAAAGGCAATCCCTGGCGTATTTAAAATTTGCGACAGTAAAAAATTATTTTTTGAATAATTTACTATAGAAAAGACAATCCATGGCGGAATTAAAATTTGCGACAATAAAAAATTATTTTTTGAAAAATTTACTGTAGAAAAGGCAATCCCTGGCGCAATTAAAATTTGCTACAGTAAAAAATTATTTTTTGCAAAATTTACTATAGAAGAGGCAATCCCTGCCGTATTTAAAATTTGCGACAGTAAAAAATTAATTTTTGAAAAATTTACTATAGAAAAGGCAATCCCTGGCGTAATTAAAATTTGCGACAGTATAAAATTAAATTTTGAGAAATTTACTATAGAAAAGGCAATCCCTGGCGTAATTAAAATTTGCGACAGTAAACAATTATTTTTTGAATAATTTACTATAGAAAAGGCAATCCCTGGCGTATTTAAAATTTGCGACAGTAAAAAATTAAATTGTGAAAAATTTACTGTAGAAAAGGCAATCCCTGGCGCAATTAAAATTTGCGACAGTAGAAAATTATTTTTTGAAAAATTTACTGTAGAAAAGGCAATCCCTGGCGTAGTTAAAATTTGCGACAGTAAAAAATTATTTTTTGCAAAATGTACTATAGAAAAGGCAATCTCTGGCGTATTTAAAATTTGTGACAGTAGAAAATTATTTTTTGAAAAATTTACTGTAGAAAAGGCAATCGTTGGCGCAATTAAAATTTGCGACAGTAGAAAATTATTTTTTGAATAATTTACTATAGAAAAGGCAATCCCTGGCGGATTTAAAATTTGCGACAGTAAAAAATTATTTTTAGAATAATTTACTATAGAAAAGGCAATCCCTGGTGTAATTAAAATTTGCGACAGTAAAAAATTATTTTTTGAAAAATTTACTATAGAAAAGGCAATCCCTGGCGTATTTAAAATTTGCGACAGTAAAAAATTATCTTTTGAATAATTTACTATAGAAAAGGCAATCCCTGGCGCAATTAAAATTTGCGACAGTAGAAAATTATTTTTTGAAAAATTTACTATAGAAAAGGCAATCCCTGGCGTATTTAAAATTTGCTACAGTAAAAAATTAATTTTTGAAAAATTTACTATAGAAAAGGCAATCCCTGGCGTAATAATTAAAATTTGCGATCGTAAAAAATTATTTTTTGAAAAATTTACTATAGAAAAGGCAATCCCTGGCGTATTTAAAATTTGCGACAGTATAAGATTAAATTTTGAAAAATTTACTATAGAAAAGGCAATCCCTGGCGCAATTAAAATTTGCGACAGTAAAAAATTATTTTTTGAATAATTTACTATAGAAAAGGCAATCCCTGACGTAATTAAAATTTGCGACAGTAAAAAAATTATTTTTTGAAAAATTTACTGTAGAAAAGGCAATCCCTGGCGTAATTAAAATTTGCGACAGTAGAAAATTATTTTTTGAAAAATTTACTATAGAAAAGGCAATCCCTGGCGTAATTAAAATTTGCGACAGTAAAAAATTATTTTTTGAAAAATTTACTGTAGAAAAGGCAATCCCTGGCGCAATTAAAATTTGCGACAGTAGAAAATTATTTTTTGAAAAATTTACTATAGAAAAGGCAATACCTGGCGTATTTAAAATTTGCGACAGTAAAAAATTAATTTTTGAAAAATTTACTATAGAAAATGCAATCCCTGGCGTAATTAAAATTTGCGACAGTAAAAAATTATTTTTTGAATAATTTACTATAGAAAAGGCAATCCCTGACGTAATTAAAATTTGCGACAGTAAAAAATTATTTTTTGAAAAATTTACTGTAGAAAAGGCAATCCCTGGCGTAACTAAAATTTGCGACAGTAGAAAATTATTTTTTGAAAAATTTACTATAGAAAAGGCAATCCCTGGCGCAATTAAAATTTGCGACAGTAGAAAATTATTTTTTGAAAAATTTACTATAGAAAAGGCAATCCCTGGCGTATTTAAAATTTGCGACAGTAAAAAATTAATTTTTGAAAAATTTACTATAGAAAAGGCAATCCCTGGCGTAATAATTAAAATTTGCGACAGTAAAAAATTATTTTTTGAAAAATTTACTGTAGAAATGGCAATCCCTGGCGCAATTAAAATTTGCGACAGTAGAAAATTATTTTTTGAAAAATTTACTGTAGAAATGGCAATCCCTGGCGCAATTAAAATTTGCGACAGTAGAAAATTATTTTGTGAAAAATTTACTATAGAAAAGGCAATCCCTGGCGTATTTAAAATTTGCGACAATATAAGATTAAATTTTGAAAAATTTACTATAGAAAAGGCAATCCCTGGCGTATTTAAAATTTGCGACAGTAAAAAATTAATTTTTGAAAAATTTACTATAGAAAATGCAATCCCTGGCGTAATTAAAATTTGCGACAGTAAAAAATTATTTTTTGAAAAATTTACTATAGAAAAGGCAATCCCTGGCGTATTTAAAATTTGCGACAATAAAAAATTAATTTTTGAAAAATATACTATAGAAAAGACAATCCCTGGCGTATTTAAAATTTGCGACAGTAAAAAATTATTTTTTGAATAATTTACTATAGAAAAGGCAATCCCTGGCGTATTTAAAATTTGCGACAGTGAAAAATTATTTTTTGAATAATTTACTATAGAAAAGACAATCCATGGCGTAATTAAAATTTGCGACAATAAAAAATTATTTTTTGAAAAATTTACTGTAGAAAAGGCAATCCCTGGCGCAATTAAAATTTGCTACAGTAAAAAATTATTTTTTGCAAAATTTACTATAGAAGAGGCAATCCCTGCCGTATTTAAAATTTGCGACAGTAAAAAATTAATTTTTGAAAAATTTACTATAGAAAAGGCAATCCCTGGCGTAATTAAAATTTGCGACAGTATAAAATTAAATTTTGAGAAATTTACTATAGAAAAGGCAATCCCTGGCGTAATTAAAATTTGCGACAGTAAACAATTATTTTTTGAATAATTTACTATAGAAAAGGCAATCCCTGGCGTATTTAAAATTTGCGACAGTAAAAAATTAAATTGTGAAAAATTTACTGTAGAAAAGGCAATCCCTGGCGCAATTAAAATTTGCGACAGTAGAAAATTATTTTTTGAAAAATTTACTGTAGAAAAGGCAATCCCTGGCGTACTTAAAATTTGCGACAGTAAAAAATTATTTTTTGCAAAATGTACTATAGAAAAGGCAATCTCTGGCGTATTTAAAATTTGTGACAGTAGAAAATTATTTTTTGAAAAATTTACTGTAGAAAAGGCAATCGTTGGCGCAATTAAAATTTGCGACAGTAGAAAATTATTTTTTGAATAATTTACTATAGAAAAGGCAATCCCTGGCGGATTTAAAATTTGCGACAGTAAAAAATTATTTTTAGAATAATTTACTATAGAAAAGGCAATCCCTGGTGTAATTAAAATTTGCGACAGTAAAAAATTATTTTTTGAAAAATTTACTATAGAAAAGGCAATCCCTGGCGTATTTAAAATTTGCGACAGTAAAAAATTATCTTTTGAATAATTTACTATAGAAAAGGCAATCCCTGGCGCAATTAAAATTTGCGACAGTAAAAAACTATTTTTTGAAAAATTTACTATAGAAAAGGCAATTCCTGGCGTATTTAAAATTTGCGACAGTAAAAAATTAATTTTTGAAAAATTTACTATAGAAAAGGCAATCCCTGGCGTAATTAAAATTTGCGACAGTAAAAAATTATTTTTTGAAAAATTTACTATAGAAAAGGTCATCCCTGGCGTAATTAAAATTTTCGAGAGTAGAAAATTATATTTTGAAAAATTTACTATAGAAAAGACAATCCCTGGCGTATTTAAAATTTGCGACAGTAAAAAATTAATTTTTGAAAAATTTACTATAGAAAAGGCAATCCCTGGCGCAATTAAAATTTGCGACAGTAAAAAATTATTTTTTGAATAATTTACTATAGAAAAGGCAATCCCTGGCGTAATTAAAATTTGCGACAGTAAAAAATTATTTTTTGAAAAATTTACTGTAGAAAAGGCAATCCCTGGCGTAATTAAAATTTGCGACAGTAGAAAATTATTTTTTGAAAAATTTACTATAGAAAAGGCAATCCCTGGCGTAATTAAAATTTGCGACAATAAAAAATAATTTTTTGAAAAATTTAAAAGGCAATCCCTGGCGTAATTAAAATTTTCGACAGTAGAAAATTATTATTTGAAAAATTTACTATAGAAAAGACAATTCCTGGCGCAATTAAAATTTGCGACAGTATAAAATTAAATTTTGAAAAATTTACTATAGAAAAGGCAATCCCTGGCGCAATTAAAATTTGCGACAGTAAAAAATTATTTTTTGAATAATTTACTATAGAAAAGGCAATCCCTGACGTAATTAAAATTTGCGACAGTAAAAAATTATTTTTTGAAAAATTTACTGTAGAAAAGGCAATCCCTGGCGTAATTAAAATTTGCGACAGTAGAAAATTATTTTTTGAAAAATTTACTATAGAAAAGGCAATCCCTGGCGTAATTAAAACTTGCGACAGTAAAAAATTATTTTTTGAAAAATTTACTGTAGAAAAGGCAATCCCTGGCGCAATTAAAATTTGCGACAGTAGAAAATTATTTTTTGAAAAATTTACTATAGAAAAGGCAATCCCTGGCGTATTTAAAATTTGCGACAGTAAAAAATTAATTTTTGAAAAATTTACTATAGAAAAGGCAATCCCTGGCGTAATAATTAAAATTTGCGACAGTAGAAAAATATTTTTTGAAAAATTTACTATAGAAAAGGCAATCCCTGGCGTATTTAAAATTTGCGACAGTAAAAAATTAATTTGTGAAAAATTTACTATAGAAAAGGCAATCCCTGGCGTAATTAAAATTTGCGACAGTAAGAAATTACTTTTTGAATAATTTACTATAGAAAAGGCAATCCCTGGCGTATTTAAAATTTGCGACAATAAAAAACTATTTTTTGAATAATTTACTGTAGAAATGGCAATCCCTGTCGCAATTAAAATTTGCGACAGTAAAAATTTATTTCTTCAATAATTTACTATAGAAAAGGCAATCCCTGGCGCAATTAAAATTTGCGACAATAGAAAAAAATTTTTTGAAAAATTTACTGTAGAAAAGGCAATCCCTGGCGTAATTAAAATTTGCGACAGTAAAAAATTAATTTGTGAAAAATTTACTATAGAAAAGGTAATACCTGGCTCAACTAAAACTTGCGACAGTAAAAAATTATTTTTTGAATAATTTACTATAGAAAAGGCAATCCCTGCCGCAATTAAAATTTGCGACAGTATAAAATTAAATTTTGAAAAATTTACTAAAGGAAAGGCAATCCCCGGCGTAATTAAAACTTGCGACGGTATAAAATTAATTTTTGAAATATTTACTATAGAAAAGGCAATTCCTGGCGCAATTAAAATTTGCGACAGTAAAAAATTATTTTTTGAAAAATTTACTGTTTGCGACAGTAGAAAATTATTTTTTGAAAAATTTACTATAGAAAAGGCAATCCCTGGCGTATTTAAAATTTGCGACCGTAGAAAATTATTTTTTGAAAAATTTACTGTAGAAAAGGCAATCCGTGACGCAATTAAAATTTGCGACAGTAAAAAATTATTTTTTTGAAAAATTTACTATATATAAGGTAATCCCTGGTGCAATTAAAACTTGCGACAGTAAAAAACTATTTTTTGAATAATTTACTATAGAAAAGGCAATCCCTGGCGTAATTAAAATTTGCGACAGTAAAAAATTAATTTTTGAAAAATTTACTGTAGAAAAGGCAATCCCTGGCGCAATTAAAATTTGCGACAGTAGAAAATTATTTTTTGAAAAATTTACTATAGAAAAGGCAATCCCTGGCGTATTTAAAATTTGCGACAGTAAAAAATTAATTTTTGAAAAATTTACTATAGAAAAGGCAATCCCTGGCGTAATAATTAAAACTTGCGACAGTAAAAAAATATTTTTTGAAAAATTTACTATAGAAAAGGCAATCCCTGGCGTATTTAAAATTTGCGACGGTATAAGATTAAATTTTGAAAAATTTACTATAGAAAAGGCAATCCCTGGCGCAATTAAAATTTGCGACAGTAAAAAATTATTTTTTGAATAATTTACTATAGAAAAGGCAATCCCTGACGTAATTAAAATTTGCGACAGTAAAAAATTATTTTTTGAAAAATTTACTATAGAAAAGGCAATCCCTGGCTTACTTAAAATTTGCGACAGTAAAAAATTATTTTTTGAATAATTTACTATAGAAAAGACAATCCCTGGCGTAATTAAAATTTGCGACAATAAAAAATTATTTTTTGAAAAATTTACTGTAGAAAAGGCAATCCCTGGCGCAATTAAAATTTGCGACAGTAAAAAATTATTTTTTGCAAAATTTACTATAGAAGAGGCAATCCCTGCCGTATTTAAAATTTGCGACAGTAAAAAATTAATTTTTGAAAAATTTACTATAGAAAATGCAATCCCTGGCGTAATTAAAATTTGCGACAGTATAAAATTAAATTTTGAGAAATTTACTATAGAAAAGGCAATCTCTGGCGTAATTAAAATTTGCGACAGTAAACAATTATTTTTTGAATAATTTACTATAGAAAAGGCAATCCCTGGCGTATTTAAAATTTGCGACAGTAAAAAATTAATTTTTGAAAAATTTACTATAGAAAAGACAATCCCTGGAGTTTTTAAAATTTGCGACAGTAAAAAATTAATTTTTGAAAAATTTACTATAGAAAAGGCAATCCCTGGCCTATTTCAAATTTGCGACAGTAAAAAATTAATTTGTGAAAAATTTACTATAGAAAAGGCAATCCCTGGCGTAATTAAAATTTGCGACAGTAAGAAATTATTTTTTGAATAATTTACTATAGAAAAGGCAATCCCTGGCGTATTTAAAATTTGCGACAATAAAAAACTATTTTTTGAATAATTTACTGTAGAAATGGCAATCCCTGTCGCAATTAAAATTTGCGACAGTAAAAATTTATTTCTTGAATAATTTACTATAGAAAAGGCAATCCCTGGCGCAATTAAAATTTGCGACAATAGAAATTTTTTTTTTGAAAAATTTACTGTAGAAAAGGCAATCCCTGCCGTAATTAAAATTTGCGAGAGTAAAAAATTATTTTTTGAGAAATTTACTGTAGAAAAGGCAATCCCTGGCGCAATTAAAATTTGCGACAGTAAAAAATTAATTTGTGAAAAATTTACTATAGAAAAGGTAATACCTGGCTCAATTAAAACTTGCGACAGTAAAAAATTATTTTTTGAATAATTTACTATAGAAAAGGCAATCCCTGGTGTAATTAAAATTTGCGACAGTAAAAAATTAGTTTTTGAGAAATTTACTAAAGAAAAGGCAATCCCTGGCACAATTAAAATTTGCAACAGTAGAAAATTATTTTTTGAAAAATTTACTATAGAAAAGGCAACCCCTGCCGCAATTAAAATTTGCGACAGTATAAAATTAAATTTTGAAAAATTTACTAAAGGAAAGGCAATCCCCGGCGTAATTAAAACTTGCGACGGTATAAAATTAATTTTTGAAAAATTTACTATAGAAAAGGCAATTCCTGGCGCAATTAAAATTTGCGACAGTAAAAAATTATTTTTTGAAAAATTTACTGTAGAAAAGGCAATCCCTGGCGTAATTAAAATTTGCGACAGTAGAAAATTATTTTTTGAAAAATTTACTATAGAAAAGGCAATCCCTGGCGTAATTAAAATTTGCGACAATAAAAAATAATTTTTTGAAAAATTTAAAAGGCAATCCCTGGCGTAATTAAAATTTTCGACAGTAGAAAATTATTATTTGAAAAATTTACTATAGAAAAGACAATTCCTGGCGCAATTAAAATTTCCGACAGTATAAAATTAAATTTTGAAAAATTTACTATAGAAAAGGCAATCCCTGGCGCAATTAAAATTTGCGACAGTAAAAAATTATTTTTTGAATAATTTACTATAGAAAAGGCAATCCCTGATGTAATTAAAATTTGCGACAGTAAAAAATTATTTTTTGAAAAATTTACTGTAGAAAAGGCAATCCCTGGCGTAATTAAAATTTGCGACAGTAGAAAATTATTTTTTGAAAAATTTACTATAGAAAAGGCAATCCCTGGCGTAATTAAAACTTGCGACAGTAAAAAATTATTTTTTGAAAAATTTACTGTAGAAAAGGCAATCCCTGGCGCAATTAAAATTTGCGAAAGTAGAAAATTATTTTTTGAAAAATTTACTATAGAAAAGGCAATCCCTGGCGTATTTAAAATTTGCGACAGTAAAAAATTAATTTTTGAAAAATTTACTATAGAAAAGGCAATCCCTGGCGTAATAATTAAAATTTGCGACAGTAGAAAAATATTTTTTGAAAAATTTACTATAGAAAAGGCAATCCCTGGCGTATTTAAAATTTGCGACGGTATAAGATTAAATTTTGAAAAATTTACTATAGAAAAGGCAATCCCTGGCGCAATTAAAATTTGCGACAGTAAAAAATTATTTTTTGAATAATTTACTATAGAAAAGGCAATCCCTGACGTAATTAAAATTTGCGACAGTAAAAAACTATTTTTTGAAAAATTTACTATAGAAAAGGCAATTCCTGGCGTATTTAAAATTTGCGACAGTAAAAAATTAATTTTTGAAAAATTTACTATAGAAAAGGCAATCCCTGGCGTAATTAAAATTTGCGACAGTAAAAAATTATTTTTTGAAAAATTTACTATAGAAAAGGTCATCCCTGGCGTAATTAAAATTTTCGAGAGTAGAAAATTATTTTTTGAAAAATTTACTATAGAAAAGACAATCCCTGGCGTATTTAAAATTTGCGACAGTAAAAAATTAATTTATGAAAAAATTTACTATAGAAAAGGCAATCCCTGGCGCAATTAAAATTTTCGACAGTAAAAAATTATTTTTTGAATAATTTACTATAGAAAAGGCAATCCCTGGCGTAATTAAAATTTGCGACAATAAAAAATTATTTTTTGAAAAATTTACTGTAGAAAAGGCAATCCCTGGCGTAATTAAAATTTGCGACAGTAGAAAATTATTTTTTGAAAAATTTACTATAGAAAAGGCAATCCCTGGCGTAATTAAAATTTGCGACAATAAAAAATAATTTTTTGAAAAATTTAAAAGGCAATCCCTGGCGTAATTAAAATTTTCGACAGTAGAAAATTATTATTTGAAAAATTTACTATAGAAAAGACAATTCCTGGCGCAATTAAAATTTCCGACAGTATAAAATTAAATTTTGAAAAATTTACTATAGAAAAGGCAATCCCTGGCGCAATTAAAATTTGCGACAGTAAAAAATTATTTTTTGAATAATTTACTATAGAAAAGGCAATCCCTGGTGTAATTAAAATTTGCGACAGTAAAAAACTAGTTTTTGAGAAATTTACTAAAGAAAAGGCAATCCCTGGCACAATTAAAATTTGCAACAGTAGAAAATTATTTTTTGAAAAATTTACTATAGAAAATGCAACTCCTGCCGCAATTAAAATTTGCGACAGTATAAAATTAAATTTTGAAAAATTTACTAAAGGAAAGGCAATCCCCGGCGTAATTAAAACTTGCGACGGTATAAAATTAATTTTTGAAAAATTTACTATAGAAAAGGCAATTCCTGGCGCAATTAAAATTTGCGACAGTAAAAAATTATTTTTTGAAAAATTTACTGTTTGCGACAGTAGAAAATTATTTTTTGAAAAATTTACTATAGAAAAGGCAATCCCTGGCGTATTTAAAATTTGCGACAGTAAAAAATTATTTTTTGAAAAATTTACTGTAGAGAAGGCAATCCCTGGCGGAATTAAAATTTGCGACCGTAGAAAATTATTTTTTGAAAAATTTACTGTAGAAAAGGCAATCCGTGACGCAATTAAAATTTGCGACAGTAAAAAATTATTTTTTTGAAAAATTTACTATATATAAGGTAATCCCTGGCGCAATTAAAACTTGCGACAGTAAAAAACTATTTTTTGAATAATTTACTATAGAAAAGGCAATCCCTGGCGTAATTAAAATTTGCGACAGTAAAAAATTAATTTTTGAAAAATTTACTGTAGAAAAGGCAATCCCTGGCGCAATTAAAATTTGCGACAGTAGAAAATTATTTTTTGAAAAATTTACTATAGAAAAGGCAATCCCTGGCGTATTTAAAATTTGCGACAGTAAAAAATTAATTTTTGAAAAATTTACTATAGAAAAGGCAATCCCTGGCGTAATAATTAAAATTTGCGACAGTAAAAAAATATTTTTTGAAAAATTTACTATAGAAAAGGCAATCCCTGGCGTTTTTAAAATTTGCGACGGTATAAGATTAAATTTTGAAAAATTTACTATAGAAAAGGCAATCCCTGGCGCAATTAAAATTTGCGACAGTAAAAAATTATTTTTTGAATAATTTACTATAGAAAAGGCAATCCCTGACGTAATTAAAATTTGCGACAGTAAAAAATTATTTTTTGAAAAATTTACTATAGAAAAGGCAATCCCTGGCTTATTTAAAATTTGCGACAGTAAAAAATTATTTTTTGAATAATTTACTATAGAAAAGACAATCCCTGGCGTAATTAAAATTTGCGACAATAAAAAATTATTTTTTGAAAAATTTACTGTAGAAAAGGCAATCCCTGGCGCAATTAAAATTTGCGACAGTAAAAAATTATTTTTTGCAAAATTTACTATAGAAGAGGCAATCCCTGCCGTATTTAAAATTTGCGACAGTAAAAAATTAATTTTTGAAAAATTTACTATAGAAAATGCAATCCCTGGCGTAATTAAAACTTGCGACAGTATAAAATTAAATTTTGAGAAATTTACTATAGAAAAGGCAATCTCTGGCGTAATTAAAATTTGCGACAGTAAACAATTATTTTTTGAATAATTTACTATAGAAAAGGCAATCCCTGGCGTATTTAAAATTTGCGACAGTAAAAAATTAATTTTTGAAAAATTTACTATAGAAAAGACAATCCCTGGAGTTTTTAAAATCTGCGACAGTAAAAAATTAATTTTTGAAAAATTTACTATAGAAAAGGCAATCCCTGGCCTATTTCAAATTTGCGACAGTAAAAAATTAATTTGTGAAAAATTTACTATAGAAAAGGCAATCCCTGGCGTAATTAAAATTTGCGACAGTAAGAAATTATTTTTTGAATAATTTACTATAGAAAAGGCAATCCTGGCGTATTTAAAATTTGCGACAATAAAAAACTATTTTTTGAATAATTTACTGTAGAAATGGCAATCCCTGTCGCAATTAAAACTTGCGACAGTAAAAAATTATTTTTTGAATAATTTACTATAGAAAAGGCAATCCCTGGTGTAATTAAAATTTGCGACAGTAAAAAATTAGTTTTTGAGAAATTTACTAAAGAAAAGGCAATCCCTGGCACAATTAAAATTTGCAACAGTAGAAAATTATTTTTTGAAAAATTTACTATAGAAAAGGCAACCCCTGCCGCAATTAAAATTTGCGACAGTATAAAATTAAATTTTGAAAAATTTACTAAAGGAAAGGCAATCCCCGGCGTAATTAAAACTTGCGACGGTATAAAATTAATTTTTGAAAAATTTACTATAGAAAAGGCAATTCCTGGCGCAATTAAAATTTGCGACAGTAAAAAATTATTTTTTGAAAAATTTACTGTAGAAAAGGCAATCCCTGGCGTAATTAAAATTTGCGACAGTAGAAAATTATTTTTTGAAAAATTTACTATAGAAAAGGCAATCCCTGGCGTAATTAAAATTTGCGACAATAAAAAATAATTTTTTTGAAAAATTTAAAAGGCAATCCCTGGCGTAATTAAAATTTTCGACAGTAGAAAATTATTATTTGAAAAATTTACTATAGAAAAGACAATTCCTGGCGCAATTAAAATTTCCGACAGTATAAAATTAAATTTTGAAAAATTTACTATAGAAAAGGCAATCCCTGGCGCAATAAAAATTTGCGACAGTAAAAATTATTTTTTGAATAATTTACTATAGAAAAGGCAATCCCTGACGTAATTAAAATTTGCGACAGTAAAAAATTATTTTTTGAAAAATTTACTGTAGAAAAGGCAATCCTGGCGTAATTAAAATTTGCGACAGTAGAAAATTATTTTTGAAAAATTTACTATAGAAAAGGCAATCCCTGGCGTAATTAAAACTTGCGACAGTAAAAAATTATTTTTTGAAAAATTTACTGTAGAAAAGGCAATCCCTGGCGCAATTAAAATTTGCGAAAGTAGAAATTATTTTTGAAAATTTACTATAGAAAAGGCAATCCTGGCGTATTTAAAATTTGCGACAGTAAAAAATTAATTTTTGAAAAATTTACTATAGAAAAGGCAATCCCTGGCGTAATAATTAAAATTTGCGACAGTAGAAAAATATTTTTTGAAAAATTTACTATAGAAAAGGCAATCCCTGGCGTATTTAAAATTTGCGACGGTATAAGATTAAATTTGAAAAATTTACTATAGAAAAGGGCAATCCCTGGCGCAATTAAAATTTGCGACAGTAAAAAATTATTTTTTGAATAATTTACTATAGAAAAGGCAATCCTGACGTAATTAAAATTTGCGACAGTAAAAAACTATTTTTTGAAAAATTTACTATAGAAAAGGCAATTCCTGGCGTATTTAAAATTTGCGACAGCAAAAATTAATTTTTGAAAAATTTACTATAGAAAAGGCAATCCCTGGCGTAATTAAATTTGCGACAGTAAAAAATTATTTTTTGAAAAATTTACTATAGAAAAGGTCATCCCTGGCGTAATTAAAATTTTCGAGAGTAGAAAATTATTTTTGAAAAATTTACTATAGAAAAGACAATCCCTGGCGTATTTAAAATTTGCGACAGTAAAAAATTAATTTTTGAAAAATTTACTATAGAAAAGGCAATCCCTGGCGCAATTAAAATTTGCGACAGTAAAAAATTATTTTTTGAATAATTTACTATAGAAAAGGCAATCCCTGGCGTAATTAAAATTTGCGACAATAAAAAATTATTTTTTGAAAAATTTACTGTAGAAAAGGCAATCCCTGGCGTAATTAAAATTTGCGACAGTAGAAAATTATTTTTTGAAAAATTTACTATAGAAAAGGCAATCCCTGGCGTAATTAAAATTTGCGACAATAAAAAATAATTTTTTGAAAAATTTAAAAGGCAATCCCTGGCGTAATTAAAATTTTCGACAGTAGAAAATTATTATTTGAAAAATTTACTATAGAAAAGACAATTCCTGGCGCAATTAAAATTTGCGACAGTATAAAATTAAATTTTGAAAAATTTACTATAGAAAAGGCAATCCCTGGCGCAATTAAAATTTGCGACAGTAAAAAATTATTTTTTGAATAATTTACTATAGAAAAGGCAATCCCTGACGTAATTAAAATTTGCGACAGTAAATAATTATTTTTTGAAAAATTTACTGTAGAAAAGGCAATCCCTGGCGTAATTAAAATTTGCGACAGTAGAAAATATTTTTTGAAAAATTTACTATAGAAAAGGCAATCCCTGGCGTAATTAAAACTTGCGACAGTAAAAAATTATTTTTTGAAAAATTTACTGTAGAAAAGGCAATCCCTGGCGCAATTAAAATTTGCGACAGTAGAAAATTATTTTTTGAAAAATTTACAATAGAAAAGGCAATCCCTGGCGTATTTAAAATTTGCGACAGTAAAAAATTAATTTTTGAAAAATTTACTATAGAAAAGGCAATCCCTGGCGTAATAATTAAAATTTGCGACAGTAGAAAAATATTTTTTGAAAATTTACTATAGAAAAGGCAATCCCTGGCGTATTTAAAATTTGCGACGGTATAAGATTAAATTTTGAAAAATTTACTATAGAAAAGGCAATCCCTGGCGCAATTAAAATTTGCGACAGTAAAAAATTATTTTTTGAATAATTTACTATAGAAAAGGCAATCCCTGACGTAATTAAAATTTGCGACAGTAAAAAATTATTTTTTGAAAAATTTACTGTAGGAAAGGCAATCCCTGGCGTAATTAAAATTTGCGACAGTAGAAAATTATTTTTTGAAAAATTTACTATAGAAAAGGCAATCCCTGGCGTAATTAAAATTTGCGACAGTAAAAAATTATTTTTTGAAAAATTTACTGTAGAAAAGGCAATCCCTGGCGTATTTAAAATTTGCGACATTAAAAAATTAATTTTTGAAAAATTTACTATAGAAAATGCAATCCTGGCGTAATTAAAATTTGCGACAGTAAAAAATTATTTTTTGAAAAATTTACTATAGAAAAGGCAATCCCTGGCCTATTTAAAATTTGCGACAGTAAAAAATTAATTTGTGAAAAATTTACTATAGAAAAGGCAAATCCCTGGCGTAATTAAAATTTGCGACAGTAAGAAATTATTTTTTGAATAATTTACTATAGAAAAGGCAATCCCTGGCGTATTTAAAATTTGCGACAATAAAAAACTATTTTTTGAATAATTTACTGTAGAAATGGCAATCCCTGTCGCAATTAAAATTTGCGACAGTAAAAATTTATTTCTTGAATAATTTACTATAGAAAAGGCAATCCCTGGCGCAATTAAAATTTGCGACAATAGAAAAAATTTTTTTGAAAAATTTACTGTAGAAAAGGCAATCCCTGGCGTAATTAAAATTTGCGAGAGTAAAAAATTATTTTTTGAGAAATTTACTGTAGAAAAGGCAATCCCTGGCGCAATTAAAATTTGCGACAGTAAAAAATTAATTTGTGAAAAATTTTACTATAGAAAAGGTAATACCTGGCTCAACTAAAACTTGCGACAGTAAAAAATTATTTTTTGAATAATTTACTATAGAAAAGGCAATCCCTGGTGTAATTAAAATTTGCGACAGTAAAAAACTAGTTTTTGAGAAATTTACTAAAGAAAAGGCAATCCCTGGCACAATTAAAATTTGCAACAGTAGAAAATTATTTTTTGAAAAATTTACTATAGAAAAGGCAACCCCTGCCGCAATTAAAATTTGCGACAGTATAAAATTAAATTTTGAAAAATTTACTAAAGGAAAGGCAATCCCCGGCGTAATTAAAAACTTGCGACGGTATAAAATTAATTTTTGAAAAATTTACTATAGAAAAGGCAATTCCTGGCGCAATTAAAATTTGCGACAGTAAAAAATTATTTTTTGAAAAATTTACTGTTTGCGACAGTAGAAAATTATTTTTTGAAAATTTACTATAGAAAAGGCAATCCCTGGCGTATTTAAAATTTGCGACAGTAAAAAATTATTTTTTGAAAAATTTACTGTAGAAAAGGCAATCCCTGGCGGAATTAAAATTTGCGACCGTAGAAAATTATTTTTTGAAAAATTTACTGTAGAAAAGGCAATCCGTGACGCAATTAAAATTTGCGACAGTAAAAAATTATTTTTTTGAAAAATTTACTATATATAAGGTAATCCCTGGCGCAATTAAAACTTGCGACAGTAAAAAACTATTTTTTGAATAATTTACTATAGAAAAGGCAATCCCTGGCGTAATTAAAATTTGCGACAGTAAAAAAATTAATTTTTGAAAAATTTACTGTAGAAAAGGCAATCCCTGGCGCAATTAAAATTTGCGACAGTAGAAAATTATTTTTTGAAAAATTACTATAGAAAAGGCAATCCCTGGCGTATTTAAAATTTGCGACAGTAAAAAATTAATTTTTGAAAAATTTACTATAGAAAAGGCAATCCCTGGCGTAATAATTAAAATTTGCGACAGTAAAAAAATATTTTTTGAAAAATTTACTATCGAAAAGGCAATCCCTGGCGTATTTAAAATTTGCGACGGTATAAGATTAAATTTTGAAAAATTTACTATAGAAAAGGCAATCCCTGGCGCAATTAAAATTTGCGACAGTAAAAAATTATTTTTTGAATAATTTACTATAGAAAAGGCAATCCCTGACGTAATTAAAATTTGCGACAGTAAAAAATTATTTTTTGAAAAATTTACTATAGAAAAGGCAATCCCTGGCGTATTTAAAATTTGCGACAGTAAAAAATTATTTTTTGAATAATTTACTATAGATAAGACAATCCCTGGCGTAATTAAAATTTGCGACAATAAAAAATTATTTTTTGAAAAATTTACTGTAGAAAAGGCAATCCCTGGCGCAATTAAAATTTGCGACAGTAAAAAATTATCTTTTGCAAAATTTACTATAGAAGAGGCAATCCCTGCCGTATTTAAAATTTGCGACAGTAAAAAATTAATTTTTGAAAAATTTACTATAGAAAAGGCAATCCCTGGCGTAATTAAAATTTGCGACAGTATAAAATTAAATTTTGAGAAATTTACTATAGAAAAGGCAATCTCTGGCGTAATTAAAATTTGCGACAGTAAACAATTATTTTTTGAATAATTTACTATAGAAAAGGCAATCCCTGGCGTATTTAAAATTTGCGACAGTAAAAAATTAATTTTTGAAAAATTTACTATAGAAAAGACAATCCCTGGAGTTTTTAAAATTTGCGACAGTAAAAAATTAATTTTTGAAAAATTTACTATAGAAAAGGCAATCCCTGGCCTATTTCAAATTTGCGACAGTAAAAATTTAATTTGTGAAAAATTTACTATAGAAAAGGCAATCCCTGGCGTAATTAAAATTTGCGACAGTAAGAAATTATTTTTTGAATAATTTACTATAGAAAAGGCAATCCCTGGCGTATTTAAAATTTGCGACAATAAAAAACTATTTTTTGAATAATTTACTGTAGAAATGGCAATCCCTGTCGCAATTAAAATTTGCGACAGTAAAAATTTATTTCTTGAATAATTTACTATAGAAAAGGCAATCCCTGGCGCAATTAAAATTTGCGACAATAGAAAAATTTTTTTTGAAAAATTTACTGTAGAAAAGGCAATCCCTGGCGTAATTAAAATTTGCGAGAGTAAAAAATTATTTTTTGAGAAATTTACTGTAGAAAAGGCAATCCCTGGCGCAATTAAAATTTGCGACAGTAAAAAATTAATTTGTGAAAAATTTACTATAGAAAAGGTAATACCTGGCTCAATTAAAACTTGCGACGGTAAAAAATTATTTTTTGAATAATTTACTATAGAAAAGGCAATCCCTGGTGTAATTAAAATTTGCGACAGTAAAAAATTAGTTTTTGAGAAATTTACTAAAGAAAAGGCAATCCCTGGCACAATTAAAATTTGCAACAGTAGAAAATTATTTTTTGAAAAATTTACTATACAAAAGGCAACCCCTGCCGCAATCAAAATTTGCGACAGTATAAAATTAAATTTTGAAAAATTTACTAAAGGAAAGGCAATCCCCGGCGTAATTAAAACTTGCGACGGTATAAAATTAATTTTTGTAAAATTTACTATAGAAAAGGCAATCCCTGGCCTATTTAAAATTTGCGACAGTAAAAAATTAATTTGTGAAAAATTTACTATAGAAAAGGCAATCCCTGCGGTAATTAAAATTTGCGACAGTAAGAAATTATTTTTTGAATAATTTACTATAGAAAAGGCAATCCCTGGCGTATTTAAAATTTGCGACAATAAAAAACTATTTTTTGAATAATTTACTGTAGAAATGGCAATCCCTGTCGCAATTAAAATTTGCGACAGTAAAAATTTATTTCTTGAATAATTTACTATAGAAAAGGCAATCCCTGGCGCAATTAAAATTTGCGACAATAGAAAAAATTTTTTTGAAAAATTTACTGTAGAAAAGGCAATCCCTGGCGTAATTAAAATTTGCGAGAGTAAAAAATTATTTTTGAGAAATTTACTGTAGAAAAGGCAATCCCTGGCGCAATTAAAATTTGCGACAGTAAAAAATTAATTTGTGAAAAATTTACTATAGAAAAGGTAATACCTGGCTCAACTAAAACTTGCGACAGTAAAAAATTATTTTTTGAATAATTTACTATAGAAAAGGCAATCCCTGGTGTAATTAAAATTTGCGACAGTAAAAAACTAGTTTTTGAGAAATTTACTAAAGAAAAGGCAATCCCTGGCACAATTAAAATTTGCAACAGTAGAAAATTATTTTTTGAAAAATTTACTATAGAAAAGGCAACCCCTGCCGCAATTAAAATTTGCGACAGTATAAAATTAAATTTGAAAAATTTACTAAAGGAAAGGCAATCCCCGGCGTAATTAAAACTTGCGACGGTATAAAATTAATTTTTGAAAAATTTACTATAGAAAAGGCAATTCCTGGCGCAATTAAAATTTGCGACAGTAAAAAATTATTTTTGAAAAATTTACTGTTTGCGACAGTAGAAAATTATTTTTTGAAAAATTTACTATAGAAAAGGCAATCCCTGGCGTATTTAAAATTTGCGACAGTAAAAAATTATTTTTTGAAAAATTTACTGTAGAAAAGGCAATCCCTGGCGGAATTAAAATTTGCGACCGTAGAAAATTATTTTTTGAAAAATTTACTGTAGAAAAGGCAATCCGTGACGCAATTAAAATTTGCGACAGTAAAAAATTATTTTTTTGAAAAATTTACTATATATAAGGTAATCCCTGGCGCAATTAAAACTTGCGACAGTAAAATACTATTTTTTGAATAATTTACTATAGAAAAGGCAATCCCTGGCGTAATTAAAATTTGCGACAGTAAAAAATTAATTTTTGAAAAATTTACTGTAGAAAAGGCAATCCCTGGCGCAATTAAAATTTGCGACAGTAGAAAATTATTTTTTGAAAAATTTACTATAGAAAAGGCAATCCCTGGCGTATTTAAAATTTGCGACAGTAAAAAATTAATTTTTGAAAAATTTACTATAGAAAAGGCAATCCCTGGCGTAATAATTAAAATTTGCGACAGTAAAAAAATATTTTTTGAAAAATTTACTATCGAAAAGGCAATCCCTGGCGTATTTAAAATTTGCGACGGTATAAGATTAAATTTTGAAAAATTTACTATAGAAAAGGCAATCCCTGGCGCAATTAAAATTTGCGACAGTAAAAAATTATTTTTTGAATAATTTACTATAGAAAAGGCAATCCCTGACGTAATTAAAATTTGCGACAGTAAAAAATTATTTTTTGAAAAATTTACTATAGAAAAGACAATCCCTGGCGTATTTAAAATTTGCGACAGTAAAAAATTATTTTTTGAATAATTTACTATAGATAAGACAATCCCTGGCGTAATTAAAATTTGCGACAATAAAAAATTATTTTTTGAAAAATTTACTGTAGAAAAGGCAATCCCTGGCGCAATTAAAATTTGCGACAGTAAAAAAATTATTTTTTGCAAAATTTACTATAGAAGAGGCAATCCCTGCCGTATTTAAAATTTGCGACAGTAAAAAATTAATTTTTGAAAAATTTACTATAGAAAAGGCAATCCCTGGCGTAATTAAAATTTGCGACAGTATAAAATTAAATTTTGAGAAATTTACTATAGAAAAGGCAATCTCTGGCGTAATTAAAATTTGCGACAGTAAACAATTATTTTTTGAATAATTTACTATAGAAAAGGCAATCCCTGGCGTATTTAAAATTTGCGACAGTAAAAAATTAATTTTGGAAAATTTACTATAGAAAAGACAATCCCTGGAGTTTTTAAAATTTGCGACAGTAAAAAATTAATTTTTGAAAAATTTACTATAGAAAAGGCAATCCCTGGCCTATTTCAAATTTGCGACAGTAAAAAATTAATTTGTGTAAAATTTACTATAGAAAAGGCAATCCCTGGCGTAATTAAAATTTGCGACAGTAAGAAATTATTTTTTGAATAATTTACTATAGAAAAGGCAATCCCTGGCGTATTTAAAATTTGCGACAATAAAAAACTATTTTTGAATAATTTACTGTAGAAATGGCAATCCCTGTCGCAATTAAAATTTGCGACAGTAAAAATTTATTTCTTGAATAATTTACTATAGAAAAGGCAATCCCTGGCGCAATTAAAATTTGCGACAATAGAAAAATTTTTTTTGAAAAATTTACTGTAGAAAAAGGCAATCCCTGGCGTAATTAAAATTTGCGAGAGTAAAAAATTATTTTTTGAGAAATTTACTGTAGAAAAGGCAATCCCTGGCGCAATTAAAATTTGCGACAGTAAAAAATTAATTTGTGAAAAATTTACTATAGAAAAGGTAATACCTGGCTCAATTAAAACTTGCGACAGTAAAAAATTATTTTTTGAATAATTTACTATAGAAAAGGCAATCCCTGGTGTAATTAAAATTTGCGACAGTAAAAAATTAGTTTTTGAGAAATTTACTAAAGAAAAGGCAATCCCTGGCACAATTAAAATTTGCAACAGTAGAAAATTATTTTTTGAAAAATTTACTATACAAAAGGCAACCCCTGCCGCAATTAAAATTTGCGACAGTATAAAATTAAATTTTGAAAAATTTACTAAAGGAAAGGCAATCCCCGGCGTAATTAAAACTTGCGACGGTATAAAATTAATTTTTGAAAAATTTACTATAGAAAAGGCAATTCCTGGCGCAATTAAAATTTGCGACAGTAAAAAATTATTTTTTGAAAAATTTACTGTTTGCGACGGTAGAAAATTATTTTTTGAAAATTTACTATAGAAAAGGCCCTGGCGTATTTAAAATTTGCGACAGTAAAAAATTATTTTTTGAAAAATTTACTGTAGAAAAGGCAATCCCTGGCGGAATAAAATTTGCGACCGTAGAAAATTATTTTTTGAAAAATTTACTGTAGAAAAGGCAATCCGTGACGCAATTAAAATTTGCGACAGTAAAAAATTATTTTTTTGAAAATTTACTATATATAAGGTAATCCCTGGCGCAATTAAAACTTGCGACAGTAAAAAACTATTTTTTGAATAATTTACTATAGAAAAGGCAATCCCTGGCGTAATTAAAATTTGCGACAGTAAAAAATTAATTTTTGAAAAATTTACTATAGAAAAGGCAATCCCTGGCGCAATTAAAATTTGCGACAGTAGAAAATTAATTTTTTGAAAAATTTACTATAGAAAAGGCAATCTCTGGCGCAGTTAAAATTTGCGACAGTATAAAATTAAATTTTGAAAAATTTACTATAGAAAAGGCAATCCCCGGCGTAATTAAAACTTGCGACATTATAAAATTAATTTTTGAAAAATTTACTATAGAAAAGGCAATCCCTGGCGCAATTAAAATTTGCGACAGTATAAAATTATTTTTTGAATAATTGACTATAGTAAAGGCAATCCCTGGCGCAATTAAAATTTGCGACAGTAAAAAATTATTTTTTGAATAATTTACTATAGAAAAGGCAATCCCTGGCGAATTTAAAATCTGCGACAGTAAAAAATTATTTTTTGAAAAATTTACTGTAGAAAAGGCAATCCCTGGCGCAATTAAAATTTGCGACAGTAGAAAATTATTTTTTGAAAAATTTACTGTAGAAAAGGCAATCCCTGGCGTATTTAAAATTTGCGACAGGTGAAAATTATTTTTTGAAAAATTTACTGTAGAAAAGGCAATACCTGGCGCAATTAAAATTTGCGACAGTAAAAAATTATTTTTTGAAAAATTTACTGTAGAAAAGGCAATCCCTGGCGTAATTAAAATTTGCGACAGTATAAAATTAAATTTTAAAAAATTTACTGTAGAAAAGGCAATCCCTGGCGTAATTAAAATTTGCGACAGTAAAAAATTATTTTTTGAATAATTTACTATAGAAAAGGCAATCCTTGGCGGATTTAAAATTTGCGACAGTAAAAAATTAATCTTTGAAAAATTTACTATAGAAAAGGCAATCCCTGGCGTATTTAAAATTTGCGACAGTAAAAAATTAATTTTTGAAAAATTTACGATAGAAAAGGCAATCCCTGGCGTATTTAAAATTTGCGACAGTAAAAAATTAATCTGGCGCAATTAAATTTGCGACAGTAGAAAATTATTTTTTGAATAATTTACTATAGAAAAGGCAATCACTGGCGGATTTAAATTTGCGACAGTAAAAAATTAATTTTTGCAAAATGTACTATAGAAAAGGCAATCTCTGGCGTATTTAAAAATTTGTGACAGTAGAAAATTATTTTTTGAAAAATTTACTGTAGAAAAGGCAATCGTTGGCGCAATTAAAATTTGGGACAGTAGAAAATTATTTTTTGAATAATTTACTATAGAAAAGGCAATCCCTGGCGGATTTAAAATTTGCGACAGATAGAAAAATTATTTTTTGAAAAATTTACTGTAGAAAAGGCAATCGTTGGCGCAATTAAAATTTGCGACAGTAGAAAATTATTTTTTGAATAATTTACTATAGAAAAGGCAATCCCTGGCGGATTTAAAATTTGCGACAGTAAAAAATTATTTTTTGAATAATTTACTATAGAAAAGGCAATCCCTGGTGTAATTAAAATTTGCGACAGTAAAAATTATTTTTTGAAAAATTACTATAGAAATGCAATCCCTGGCGTAATTAAATTTGCGACAGTAAAAAATTATTTTTGAAAATTACTATAGAAAATGCAATCCCTGGCGTAATTAAAATTTGCGACAGTAAAAAATTATTTTTGAAAAATTTACTATAGAAAGGCAATCCCTGGCGTATTTAAAATTTGCGACAGTAAAAAATTAATTTTTGAAAAATATTACTATAGAAAAGGCAATCCCTGGCGTAATTAAAATTTGCGACAGTATAAAATTAAATTTTGAGAAATTTACTATAGAAAAGGCAATCCTGGCGTAATTAAAATTTGCGACAGTAAACAAATATTTTTTGAATAATTTACTATAGAAAAGGCAATCCCTGGCGTATTTAAAATTTGCGACAGTAAAAAATTAAATTGTGAAAAATTTACTGTTAGAAAAGGCAATCCTGGCGCAATTAAAATTTGCGACAGTAGAAAATTATTTTTTGAAAAATTTTACTGTAGAAAAGGCAATCCCTGGCGTAGTTAAAATTTGCGACAGTAAAAAATTATTTTTTGCAAAATGTACTATAGAAAAGGCAATCTCTGGCGTATTTAAAATTTGTGACAGTAGAAAATTATTTTTTGAAAAATTTACAGTAGAAAAGGCAATCGTTGGCGCAATTAAAATTTGCGACAGTAGAAAATTATTTTTTGAATAATTTACTATAGAAAAGGCACTCCCTGGCGGATTTAAATTTGCGACAGTAGAAAATTATTTTATGAAAATTTACTGTAGAAAAGGCAATCCCTGGCGTAGTTAAAATTTGCGTCAGTAAAAAATTATTTTTTGCAAAATGTACTATAGAAAAGGCAATCTCTAGCGTATTTAAAATTTGTGACAGTAGAAAATTATTTTTTGAAAAATTTACAGTAGAAAAGGCAATCGTTGGCGCAATTAAAATTTGCGACAGTAGAAAATTATTTTTTGAATAATTTACTATAGAAAAGGCAATCCCTGGCGGATTTAAAATTTGCGACAGTAAAAAATTATTTTTTGAATAATTTACTATAGAAAAGGCAATCCCTGGTGTAATTAAAATTTTGCGACAGTAAAAAATTAATTTTTGAAAAATTTACTATACAAAATGCAATCCCTGGCGTAACTAAAATTTGCGACAGTAAAAAATTATTTTTTGAAAAATTTAAAAGGCAATCCCCTGGCGTAATTAAAATTTTCGACAGTAGAAAATTATTATTTGAAAAATTTACTATAGAAAAGACAATTCCTGGCGCAATTAAAATTTGCGACAGTATAAAATTAAATTTTGAAAAATTTACTATAGAAAAGGGAATCCCTGGCGCAAGTAAATTTTGCGACAGTAAAAAATTATTTTTTTGAAAAATTTAAAAGGCAATCCCTGGTGTAATTAAAATTTTCGACAGTAGAAAATTATTATTTGAAAAATTTACTATAGAAAAGACAATTCCTGGCGCAATTAAAATTTGCGACAGTATAAAATTAAATTTTGAAAAATTTAATATAGAAAAGGCAATCCCTGGCGCAATTAAAATTTGCGACAGTAAAAAATTATTTTTTGAATAATTTACTATAGAAAAGGCAATCCCTTACGTAATTAAAATTTGCGACAGTAAAAAATTATTTTTTGAAAAATTTACTATAGAAAAGGCAATCCCTGGCGTAATTAAAATTTGCGACAGTAGAAAATTATTTTTTGAAAAATTTACTATAGAAAAGGCAATCCCTGGCGTAATTAAAACTTGCGACAGTAAAAAATTATTTTTTTGAAAAATTTACTGTAGAAAAGGCAATCCCTGGCGCAATTAAAATTTGCGACAGTAGAAAATTATTTTTTGAAAAATTTACTATAGAAAAGGCAATCCTGGCGTATTTAAAATTTGCGACAGTAAAAAAATTAATTTTTGAAAAATTTACTATAGAAAAGGCAATCCCTGGCGTAATAATTATAATTTGCGACAGTAAAAAAATATTTTTTTGAAAAATTTACTATTGAAAAGGCAATCCCTGGCGTATTTAAAATTTGCGACGGTATAAGATTAAATTTGAAAAATTTACTATAGAAAAGGCAATCCCTGGCGCACTTAAAATTTGCGACAGTAAAAAATTATTTTTTGAATAATTTACTATAGAAAAGGCAATCCTGACGTAATTAAAATTTGCGACAGTAAAAAATTATTTTTTGAAAAATTTACTGTAGAAAAGGCAATCCCTGGCGTAATTAAAATTTGCGACAGAAGAAAATTAATTTTTTGAAAATTTACTATAGAAAAGGCAATCCCTGGCGTAATTAAAATTTGCGACAGTTAAAAATTATTTTTTGAAAAATTTACTGTAGAAAAGGCAATCCCTGGCGCAATTAAAATTTGCGACAGTAGAAAATTATTTTTTGTAAAATTTACTATAGAAAAGGCAATCCCTGGCGTATTTAAAATTTGCGACAGCAAAAAAATTAATTTTTGAAAAATTTACTATAGAAAATGCAATCCCTGGCGTAATTAAAATTTGCGACAGTAAAAAATTATTTTTTGAAAAATTTACTATAGAAAAGGCAAGTCCCTGGCGTATTTAAAATTTGCGACAGTAAAAAATTAATTTTTGAAAAATTTACTATAGAAAAGACAATCCCTGGCGTATTTAAAATTTGCGACAGTAAAAAATTATTTTTTGAATAATTTACTATAGAAAAGGCAATCCCTGCCGTATTTAAAATTTGCGACAGTAAAAAATTAATTTTTGAAAAATTTACTATAGAAAAGGCAATCCCTGGCGTAATTAAAATTTGCGACAGTATAAAATTAAATTTGAGAAATTTACTATAGAAAAGGCAATCCCTGGCGTAATTAAAATTTGCGACAGTAAGAAATTATTTTTTGAATAATTAACTATAGAAAAGGCAATCCCTGGCGTATTTAAAATTTGCGACAATAAAAAATTATTTTTTGAATAATTTACTGTAGAAATGGCAATCCCTGTCGCAATTAAAATTTGCGACAGTAAAAATTTACTTCTTGAATAATTTACTATAGAAAAGGCAAATCCCTGGCCGCAATTAAAATTTGCGACAATAGAAAAAATTTTTTTGAAAAATTTTACTGTAGAAAAGGCAATCACTGGCGTAATTAAAATTTGCGAGAGTAAAAAATTATTTTTTTGAGAAATTTACTGTAGAAAAGGCCATCCCTGGCGCAATTAAAATTTGCGACAGTAAAAAATTAATTTGTGAAAAATTTACTATAGAAAAGGTACTACCTGGCTCAATTAAAACTTGCGACAGTAAAAAATTATTTTTTGAATAATTTACTATAGAAAAGGCAATCCCTGGTTGTAATTAAAATTTGCGACAGTAAAAAATTAGTTTTTGAGAAATTTACTAAAGAAAAGGCAATCCTGGCACAATTAAAATTTGCAACAGTAGAAAATTATTTTTGAAAAATTTACTATAGAAAAGGCAGCCCCTGCCGCAATTAAAATTTGCGACAGTATAAAATTAAATTTTGAAAAATTTACTAAAGGAAAGGCAATCCCCGGCGTAATTAAAACTTGCGACGGTATAAAATTAATTTTTGAAAAATTTACTATAGAAAAGGCAATTCCTGGCGCAATTAAAATTTGCGACAGTAAAAAATTATTTTTTGAAAAATTTACTGTAGAAAAGGCAATCCCTGGCGCAATTAAAATTTGCGACAGTAAAAAAACTATTTTTTGAAAAATTTACTATAGAAAAGGCAATCCAAGGCGCAATTAAAATTTGCGAGAGTAGAAAATTATTTTTTGAAAAATTTACTGTAGAAAAGGCAATCCGTGGCGGTAATTAAAATTTGCGACAGTAGAAAATAATTTTTTTGAAAAATTTACTATAGAAAAGGCAATCCCTGGCGTATTAAAAATTTGCGACAGTAAAAAATTATTTTTTTGAAAATTTACTGTAGAAAATGCGATCCCTGGCGGGATTAAAATTTGCGACCGTAGAAAATTATTTTTTGAAAAAATTTACTGTTGAAAAGGCAATCCGTGACGCAATTAAAATTTGCGACAGTAAAAAATTATTTTTTTGAAAAATTTACTATATATAAGGTAATTTGCGACAATAAAAAAACTATTTTTTGAATAATTTACTGTAGAAATGGCAATCCCTGTCGCAATTAAAACTTGCGACAGTAAAAAATTATTTTTTGAATAATTTACTATAAAATTATTTTTTTGAAAAATTTACTATATATAAGGTAATCCCTGGCGCAATTAAAACTTGCGACAGTAAAAAAACTATTTTTTTGAATAATTTACTATAGAAAAGGCAATCCCTGGCGTAATTAAAATTTGCGACAGTAAAAAATTAATTTTTGAAAAATTTACTATAGAAAAGGCAATCCCTGGCGCAATTAAAATTTGCGACAGTAGAAAATTAATTTTTTGAAAAATTTACTATAGAAAAGGCAATCTCTGGCGTATTTAAAATTTGCGACAGTATAAAATTAAATTTTGAAAAATTTACTATAGAAAAGACAATCCCTGGAGTTTTTAAAATCTGCGACAGTAAAAAATTAATTTTTGAAAAATTTACTATAGAAAAGGCAATCCCTGGCCTATTTCAAATTTGCGACAGTAAAAAATTAATTAGTGAAAAATTTACTATAGAAAAGGCAATCCCTGGCGTAATTAAAATTTGCGACAGTAAGAAATTATTTTTTGAATAATTTACTATAGAAAAGGCAATCCCTGGCGTATTTAAAATTTGCGACAATAAAAAACTATTTTTTTGAATAATTTACTGTAGAAATGGCAATCCCTGTCGCAATTAAAACTTGCGACAGTAAAAAATTATTTTTTGAATAATTTACTATAGAAAAGGCAATCCCTGGTGTAATTAAAATTTGCGACAG